>OMKR01009455.1:9336-20873 GCA_900302355.1 Cyttopsis rosea
ATAAATATATTTTCTCCTTTCTCTCTCTCCCTCTGTTTTCTCTCCAGGCGTGTGCATGTGGGAGATCTTGATGTATGGCATCAAGCCTTTCCAGGGAGTGAAGAACAACGATGTGATCGGCAGGATAGAGAACGGCGAGCGCTTGGCCATGCCCCCGCAGTGCCCCCCCACCCTGTACAGTCTGATGACCAAGTGCTGGTCCTACGACCCCAGCAAGAGGCCCCGCTTCACTGACCTTAAAACACAACTCAGGTACGATGCTGTTTTCATGCAGTTTTCAAGAAGTGTGTGTGTGAGTGTCTTGATTTGAATTTCCATTCAGACGCTGTCATACGTAAGGGGTGTTATTAGTATCTTAATAGTCATTGAAGACAATATTTCATGAAACAGCCATTCAGTTTACTTGTGTTATGTATTCTGATTCCTTACAGCATCTTGTACTTGTATCTGGTTGAATTTAGAAACAGGAGCTCATGCACTTAAGTTTGATGGTTGATGTATGCTTTGATTGTTTCTAGCCTCTCATGTAAGTTGCTTTGGACAAAAGCGTCTGCTAAATGAATAAATGTAAATGTACAGTATGTGCTCCTCTATATGCGGTTTCCATTGTTTTGGCGGGTCCGCCTTTCCCAGGAAGAATGCAAATTCTGGGAAAACTGAATTCTGGGACTTGTAGTAATAATAATAATAACCTACATGACATGTAACTCAAAGTGCTTTTCATTAAAAGGCCATTAGATAGTGACACTAAAAGCAAAGCAAAATGCATTTACAAAGTAGAATAATAAAAGAATGTCATAAATTTAAAACAGGGTAAGAATATGCGTTCCTCAGTGAAATATTTTCCTATTTTAACGTCTTGGATTTTACGATCAACTTTTTCTTACCTCTTAATTACCGTTTCTTTCCACTTTCTAGAATCGCCTAGACACACACACATAAACATTCACCATGGGTTTCTTACACTGATGGCCAAATATCTCTCCATTTAAAAAAATATTTATACAATATGTAATACACAGGCAATCTCATGGATTTCTGCTTTAAGAATTTCACACAATAATGGTGTATAGCACAATATCATCTTATATCATCTTAAATAAAATCTATGATGGCCGATTTAAAAGTCTCTGAATGAAAATATGGAATTACCGTCCAGCCCAAGTTGTCTATGAGGATAAAGAGACATGATCTGTGTTGTGTTCCTGTAGCACCATCCTGGAGGAGGAGAAGATGCAGCAGGAGGAGAGGCTGCGCATGGAGATGAGGAGACAAGTCACCGTGTCCTGGGACTCCGGAGGCTCGGAGGAAGCTCCACCCAAAGTAAATCCCAATCTGTGTAACAGAAAAAAGAAAAGTGTCATTTAATCATAATCTGATGATTTCTATATAGACTGTTAAACGTTATGTAACTGTCTCACCAGCCCAGCAGGCCTGGCTACCCCAGTCCACGCTCCAGTGAGGGCTTCTTCCCCAACCCCCAACACAACCACTACCCGGTAAGACACACACACACACACGCACACACACACAGTTGTGCTGTCGTCTTGCTAATAGATTCAGCCTTTATAATGGAAGATTAACATATTTGTATGTACAGCAGTTTGACTTTTACAATTAATAAGTCATGATATCTTATTGTTACTTTTTTTCTATCCAGTAAATTTAATAATTTTGCATTGCAGCATTATAGCTGAATAGCTGAATAGCGTCAGATACTGCTATACCATTAAACTGTGTTAATAATGTCTCGCAATGTGATATTCTTTATAGTAGACAGTGCATATTAATAAAAATTACAGTAAATATGCCAGAGTTTTAGCCAAAAGTCAATATTTTTCATCTGTAGTCCCTTTCTAGATGTAACATGGGTTCCCTTAAAAAGAATAAAAAGCAAAAATAACAAAAAACACAATTATTAATAATACCAGCTTACAGACCATAGCAAACTAAACAAGAGAAACGGAGAAAAGAGAGACGAGACAGATGAGCAAAAGCAAAAAGATAAACGGAGAGACAGACAAAGATGTGGAGGGAAGTGAGACGGACAGAAAGAGAAAGGGAGATGGATGTGTTGAGGAGAGAGAGAGATGGAAAAGGGGAGGAAATGGAGTGTGTGCAGTTATTCCACTCCTCATAAACCAATTGGACAGCAGGTATTTCCTGTAGTACCTCTAAATCTATTCTCTCCAAAATTTGAGTTTGTTTTCGCAGTAATCCGCTTTCTCTCCCTCTCTCGTGCTCTTTTCTCTCTCTCTCTCTCTCTATCCTTAAAAGGAGTGTAGAGTTTCAACAGCTCGGGGTTCATCCTGATCATATCACCCGTTAGACTCCAAACTTTAAACAAAATTTAAAGCTGTTGTTTTTCTGAGGTTACATTTAAAAGACTACTTTTGGTGTATTCTAATTTAAATTATAATATATTATAATTAGTAAGCCTTAGTAATTTGTGTAATTTGTGTTTTAATACTGATATTATTGTTATTGTATTTAATGCTGCAGTTGAGCACTGTTTTATTTTGCATAGTTTCAGAATGTCCTAGAATTATTGACTCCCTCTTCCCCACCCCCTCCCAGGCCTCGGCCCTCTGTGGGGTAGGAGGTCTGGCGGGGGGCTTCCTTCCCCCCGACTCCTGGAGCCAGCACAGGCCTGAGCACACCGCTATGTGGAGCCCCAGCATGGAGGTACACACACACACAAACTATGGGTTGAATGCAGTTTGCCTTTCAACAAGGGAAGTTATCGAATAGCTCTTTATGTTTTCCGATCGAGTGGCGGAAAGTGTTGATGTATATTTTAATTAGAAACCTCAATAGCAAGACTTAAATCCGCCATTCCACAAATGATTCCTATAGTTCCCTGTGAACTGGAATATTCTGTAAGAAAACCCACCCTGCACCACAAAGTCCACCAAAGTGATGTGTTTAGGCGACCTTTCTTAGCATTCTCAAAAATTCTAACTGCTCCAAAATAATGTTCAAATGAATAATTAATTAATATTTATATATTATATATGTATTAATATTACATCAAATATGTATAGAACATTTTGTAGCACAGAAACCACACATAATTAGTAGTGAATGAGCGTGCGTTTTGAGCAACCATGTTGTCCTGTAGGACGGCGGCTGTGTTGGCCACGCGCTGATGGAGGAGAGGCTGATGATGCAGCAGCAACAAATGGAAGACGACCAAAGGTGGCTGGAGCAGGAGGAAAGCTTCATGGTGAGAAACGGCACACACACACATCAAGCAGTAAATGTACGCATTGTGGAATGAATGAAGTTTCTAGGCTGTTGTCATACAAGTTGGTTACTGTGTCAGGCTGGGCGATATGGAAGAATTTATTATCACAATTTAATATTTTGAATTTAAAATCCAATGTTAAAGGATCCAGCTGTGGTTCCTTGCACGGTAATTTAAAGTAGGATTTCAGACCAAAACCTAGTTTCCATATAATTGTGCAAAGCAAACGCCCTTAAATATTGGAGACCTTGAATCGTGAACATTCTTTGGTCATATCCTCTTTTGATTGTTAATTGGGATTACAAAATGGATTATGCCATTATCCATATTTCATGATACCACTGAAAGACAATAAATTATATATTGAAGTAGCTCCCAGCTCTCTCTCCCAGCTCTCTCTCTATAGATACACAGGCTAAGAATCTGTGTGGATATGTGTTTTCTCTTTTCACTTTGGTCTCTCAGTGCATAACTGTGCTTCCAGACAAGCCAAGGAAAGGAAAAAACAGGTCACATTTTATGATATTTTTATGTCTCTCAGCAGGTCAGAGGGTGCTTAACTGATCAAACCGGCCTCTAAAACGCTCTTTAAAACCAGACATATCAATTTGTCTTTCCTCAAAGTATGTTTTTCGCTCTATAGGCAGGTGCGATGAGAGATAAACTGCAAAAAGACAGAGACAGTGGGAGAAATGAGGAGTAATATGCCAACCTGATGTCATCTCTCTGTCATCTTTAATCCCCTGTCTATTTATCATTCTCTTTCTGGATAGTTCTCTTGGCTGGGTTGCGAGGTTTTATAGATGAAGCACACGTGTTCAGGCTCTGGACAGCCATGAATCTTCACAACCTGGCAACTCAAACTTGTTGATGCACTATTTCTTATTCTGCAGGCTGTAGAAAAGATCAACTGTTAATCTGCTCCGGGCCACATCTTGTTATTTTGATTAAGACGGACAAATTCCCTTTGTAAACGCATTGGACCTTTGTCACAAAAGATTAGGTTACATTAGATTTGATTCCAAGTTGTAAGTATAATTGTACTATGTAAATGATTATATGTACTTACATAGTGACGTAGTGGTATTTATGTTTTGCACTTACCTTCTTTGGTACTACGTACATGTATGAAGAGCATTACTCTGATCATGGCTTGTTCTTTATGTAATAATGGATTACATTTATAAAGCGCTTTATCTAGATACCCAAAGTGCTTCACAGTGTTATGTATGAAACCCCTTGTGAGCACGGGGAGAACATGCAAACTGGCCCTGCCCCAGGTCGGGTGATAACCCACCGGAGCACGGTGCCAACAGCACCCCAGGCGGGAATTTAACCCAGGACCTTCTTGCTGTGAGGCAGCAGTGCAAGCACTGTGCCACCGTGCCACACATGTAAAATCAATAATGGGAGTGCCACATCTTTTCACATCTTTAGATCTAATAGCCTGCTTATAACCTTATTAAAGTAAAGATTTGCCAGGCTTTAATTAAAATTCTGTTGAGAAACCTACCACTCTGATGCAGCTTCAATGGGGCAAATGTTGAAGCCTTTAAAAAAAATCTCCTTTTCTAAAACTGCCTGAAATACAGGAGATACTTCACTCTAAATAAATACTGTGTGTATTGGGGAGACCGGGCTGACCTGCGGAATCCACATCACAGTCCCTTGTAGTTTTCCACCTTCTTATCTGTTACGCAAGCCTGACTTCAGTCAGTGTTGAACTTCATTTCTATTGGGACAGACAAACAAGTGGTTGTGAAAGAGAAGAGGGGGCACAGAAAAAAATGAATAAAAATCTTTAAGACGGAAAGAGAGAAAGGAGAGGCGGGGCCACGGACAGGGAGCGGGTGAAGAAGGGCGGGAAAGAGGGGGAGAGGATGTGGGATTGGCAAGTGTAACGGAGAGTGAGGAATGAGAGAGGGAGATTAGGTCAGAAACGGAGGGATGGAGAACTTGAGAAGAGAGGGAGAGAAATAGAGTGTGAGGTAGGAAGAGAGAGAGAAGCAGACATCTTTCCTCTCCAGGATTCTGTCTGTGGTTCACTGGAGTTTTCCCTCCCCTGGAAAGACTTTTGCGCACTCTCTCTCTCTCTCTCTCTCTCACTCCCTCCCCGCCTCTCCCTCCATTCCTCCCTGTCCAATATCCCAACTCTGTTTTTCTCTTTCTTGCTCAGTTTCTCTCTCGTTGTCTTCCGCGCTCTTCCTCTCCTCCCTTCGCCTCTTCTTGCACCTGACTCTTTATTTCAGCCATTTTTCAATGGCCTTGCCTCTCGTTTTTCGTCGTCTTCTTCAGCCCTCGTTCTCCCAGGATGCATCTCTTCACGGCCTGCTTCACCAAAACGGTACCGAGAGAAAGTGAGAGAGGGAAGGGTTGAGAGGGAAGAGAAGAGTGAAGACATTGTGACAGAAAGATGGAGATACAGGCGGATGCTTTAAATGGTGCATGTGAGCAATAAACGTTGTACTCAGTGGTGGTGACGGTGAAGTGCATTGTGGGTAGGAATTGATTGATGTTGATGTTAAAGTGGTTGGCCAGTTGAGTTGCTGTGAAATCCCATTTTTCGGCTGAATTAGTGAGCATGTTGGGGGGAATTGTGGCCTGTGGCTGGTGGATGAAAAGATTTCCTGCATTTTTCTAACTTGCCGAAATGCTGAAAGATAATTGTTGATTTTCATTGTTGATTTTCATTTTAGTCTGTGTGTTTGTTACCATGTGATAGTTTAGGATTCACAAGCATCAAAGTTGTGACAGGTGAAACTGTACGTGTTGGACGTGTGTTTATCCCCTTTTAACTCATTTAATTGTTAATATTGTGCGAAATGAACGTTTGCAGAAAAAGCACAGTGCTGTTATTGATGTGAACTGCCAAAGATGGTTTGAGTCATAGATTCTACTATGAGTTCAGTTAATGGAGTTCCAGACCACAAGCAACAGTTTGCCTGGGGGATTTTGAGAAATAAATGGTTAATAATAGTTTGACGTTTTGGGTATTTCCCCATTAAGTTTATTTTCTCTGGCTTCCTTGTCTCCTCTCTCTCTCTCTCTCTCTCTCTCTGTCTCTGTCTCTGTCTCTCTCTCTCTCTCTCTCTCTCTATATAGAAGGTTGAGTCCAGAAACAGCAGAGGAAGTATCGACCGAGAGGACGGAACGCTCCAAACACCGGTCTGTCCCTCTCTCACACACACTGGTGGAAACGGGAATACCAGACTTGCAAAAAAGAGGGGTGGGGGGATGAGAGTATCGCTGACTGTGGTAAAAGGGAAGGGGTAACTAGCGAGGAAGAGAAGAAAGCAGAAACAATATGAATCACTGACTTCTCATAAGAAAGATTGAATGAATGGTAAACTTCAAAAAAGTTAGATCAGAATAAGAAAATAACCCGAAAATAAATTTAAGCTCGAAATCACCTTTAATCCATCGCATTAAAGAGTAAGACATCAGGAAGAGAGCGGGATTTTGGGAATAAATGAGTTGGAATAAAGCTGAATGTCCTTAAAGACGTCCTTAAAACGTTTCTGCAGCAGCTCAAACGTTAACTACGCAAAACTGGGACCAGTTTTACTTTAGCAGTCTTACTCTGCTAAAAAAGCCTTTATTTCATGGCTGAATTCACACTAAACAATTAAAATACTCTGACATGTTCCAGCAGAGACTTCACCGGGGAGTTTTATTCCACAGTGAAGCAGCTTTCCTCCCTAATGAAGGCTCTGCTGAAGTCTTTTGGCATAATAAGTTTCCTTGGTCCCTTTTTGGGCTACTTGAGATTTCTTAGCCCCTTGCACAATATCTATAATAGTGTCTATAGAGGGTGACGGTGTGCTTTTGGGAGCATTAAAAGCTTTAAAAGAATTTCCCAGCGGGGGTTTACAAAATGTTGTGGTAAAAACATCCGTCTTAACGCTCTTTCTGTCCGTCCGCAGGCCGGGAGCCAACACATCTACCAGCCTGTTGGGAAACCAGGTGGGAGCGTTTTTTAGACTATTTCCTTCTGTGAGAGATTAGTTAAAAAAACTGAATCTTTTTCTCATTTTGTTTTTGTTTTTGTTTGTTTTCCAGAGCACGTAGCCCCTCCTAAAAAGCCCCCCCGCCCGGGAGCCCCCTGTCACCTAGGCAACCTGGCCAGCCTCGCCCCCGTGGACAGCTACAACGAAGGGGTCAAGGTAGAGAAACACATAATAATAATAATAATAATAATAATAATAATAATGATGATGATGATGATGATGATAATAATTATTATTATTATATTATAATGATGATTTTAATTGATAAGCACTTTTCAAGCAACCCAAGGACACAAAAAATAAGCAAGTTAAATACACACACACAACGGCTTAGGTTCAGTTAGTTACAATAGAAAATGTACAATTTATTTTCTAATAACAATATTATATTTTTTAATTCTTCTATTTTCTTTATTGCATTTTTTTGAGTTTTGAGAAGCATGTTTCCTTATTCATTATTCAGACTGATACTTCATTTTAACCTCTACACGCAGAATGCATGTATTTCCGATGTGGCCTGTTCCGGCTTTGCTATTTGGGTCTTGCGTTGGAGGTGACTTATTATGGGATTGCATGCTGCTGTGTTCCATGCCTCGCCTCTGGTTTTGCTTTGGTCTAATGTTCTCTTTCTTCTTCTTGTTCTCCTTCTCTCTATACACATCTTTCTTCCTCTTCTATCCCCACCCCTGTCTTCACTTTAAACCTCCTACCTTGTGCCACTCCTCTAACTCCTCTAACTCTCCCTCCTGCTGCACTCCATCCCTCCACCTCCTCTTCCTTCCACTCAATCACTACCTCTCACACACACACATCGATTATAGCCATGGAGGGTAAGCCAAACCTCTGTATGTCTACGTTATCAGTGTAGTTGGAGTAGTTAGTCAACTAGTTACCATTACTAACTTGTAGAAGGGGTATGTTGACATTCTGAATTTTTGTTGTTTTTTCTTAGACTTGTCACATGGTGGTAATGTTTTCATATTAACCCAAATACTAATTATCTAATTATCAAACAATAATTATTGTAACAAATCTGGCAATGTTTTTCCACGGTATATAGAGAAAGTACTACTGTATATACAGAAAGAACATGATAACTTTTTGTATTAATGTGACAAGTCGCCCAATAAGAAAAACTAATAAGAATTAAGTTAAGTCAAAGTATCGTTTTTACCACTAGATGTGTGTCCTTGTGTCTTTAGAAAGCGTTTTGTTCGTTTGTATTAATTGTCATTAATTGTTCAATGTAGTGTTGGTACCACTGAGATTAACAGCCACACAAATAATGCAATTTGATATATATAATTTTTAAGTTATTCATATTACCCAACCATTTTCTCCCTTGACATACTGAGATGGTGTTGGGTGTATTTGTTTTCACATGCATTTAATGTTAAACTGTATTTAACATTAGAAGGTCGTTTTAAAACTGGCTGTTACAGATCAGTGATGACTAACAACCCAAGACACTAGTTGGTCATTCTAGAAACACCAAAAGTGTGTGTGTGTGTGTGTGTGTGTGTGTGTGTGTGTGTGTGTGTATTGTTTCGAGGAAAGTTAATTTTTTATCCAAATAAAATGTTTTTTTATTTTTATTTTTCCATATCTAATACTCCATGCATTAAAAAAAATAGCACAACAAACTTTATTTACCCGCAAAACCTTTTTGTTACCCAAATTGAGAATATTTTTTAATATTCGATGATAATTTGGCGTTAAATACTTTGGCGTTAAATACTAGACCTAGATAAGACCATGCCTACTTATTGGTAGATGCCGCCCCCTAGCGTTGTGTCTGTGTCACTGCAGTTCAGTTATCGTAGCGGTAGATCTGGACCAGTGTCCCTTCCTGCTGGTTCTTACCCTCCTCCCTCTCTTATCGCTCCAGTTGCAGCCCCAGGAGATCAGCCCGCCCCCCACCGCCAATCTGGACCGATCTAACGACAAAGTGTACGAGAACGTGACGGGACTGGTGAAGTCTGTGATCGAGATGTCCAGCAGGATCCAGCCGGCGGCCCCGGAGGAGTACGTCCCCATGGTGAAGGTGGGCTTCAGAGCAAACTCGTGACCTCACACGCACCTCACTCAGGAAGTTACACCTGAACTGTCGACAAAGTGGTACAGAAACTGCTTTATTAAGGATGATGGCAAACCCCCCCAAAGAACAAAATTGCGTCGCTCTGAAATTGGTACCAAAATTCCCATACATATATAGTTTTAGTCTTTCATGACAATGTGTGAAAATGTATTGCCGTACTTGTAGCATAGATTAAAGTATTTTATACATTTCTAGCTTTAATTAGCTTCTAGCTCCTAAAGTTTTCTCACTGGTTAAAGCATGTTTACAGATTTGAAAAAACATGTGTTCTTGTGTTATAGGAGGTTGGTCTCGCTTTGAGGACTCTGCTTGCAACAGTTGATGAGACAATTCCAGTGCTGCCAGCCAGCACACACAGAGAGGTAAACACACACGCGTGCAAATAGATAGATAGATGGATAGATGGATAGATAGATCTCTCTCTAAACACCTTTTGGGTCTTTTTGGTTGAATATTGTGTCACAGATTGAAATGGCCCAAAAGTTGTTGAACTCTGATCTGGCTGAGCTGATCGGAAAAATGAAACTGGCCCAACAGTACGTCATGACGAGGTAGGTGCACTTCCAGCATTATCTGTATTTGGGATGTAAAGCTCTCTGCTTTTCTTGTTCTGTTCTCCTTTTTATTCATCAAAATCATCGTCATGGTTTTAAGGACCTCCCCGCTCATCTGTCACTACTGTAATTACTATTACAACATATTATTCAAGTATATACAGTATATTGGAAGTTTCTTTGTATGAAATGTATATTGGTTTTACACGTATTACTTTGTTTTTAATACTTAAGAAGCCGGTATACTCTAACTTCATGAAAAATAACTGCTGGTGAAGGCTGTAGTAGTATACTAAATAAGAAAGTATATTCATGACGACACAATAAACTGTAACAGAAAGTTAAACTCTGCCCCTGCTGGTCAAATGCAGTATAACAACCATGATTTATTCAAACCAATTGCAGGCGGAAGGGGGTCTGTCTTTTTCTTTGCTTTCTCGGTATAAAATGTGTCTTGTTTCCCTCGAAAAGTTCTGTTCTTTCTACTCCCCTAAATTATTATTTTATTAATGCCATTTTTATGACATGTTTTGCCTCGAACCACAGCTGTTACATTTTCCCATATATTTCCTAATATCACGGATTTCTGTTTGGCCCGCAGCTTACAGCAGGACTACAAGAAGCAGATGTTGACCGCGGCTCACGCTCTCGCCGTCGATGCCAAGAACCTGCTGGACGTCATCGACCAATCACGGCTGAAGATGATCTCCCACGGCAACGCACACTAGCACAGCAAGCAGCCAATCAGGGCAGGAGCCGGAGGACTCTAGGAGGAGGATGAAGAACGGGAGGAAAGGGGCGGAGCCTATTACAATGGAGAAGGAGGGGAGAAATGAGAGAGGGATGAACAGAAGGAGTGATGGATAGATGGATGAATGGACGTATTGCTCAGAACTGGATGGACGGAGTAATGGTTGAACACATGAAGGCTGACAACATGGCTGCCAGTCGCCTCTCTCCCCCCCTCCCTCTTCCTGTCTTCAACACTCTATCTTCACCTCCTTTGACAAACTCCCTCTCTCTCTATCATGTTTGCTTTATATTATTCCACCGGTTTCTTATTCTGTCGTCTCATTGGTTCAGTATCCAGAGAATACTAAATTGCAGGATGTTTTTTTTTTTTGTTGTTTTTTTGAATCGTCGTCTTTTTAAACTTTTCATTTCACGTCGTCGTGGGAACAGAGACGTGGAGATCGGTGGCTTTATTTTATTGCGTTGTGGCTTCTCTCGAACTGTGTGAGGGACGTGTCAGCGGGTGGAGATGCCGGGAAAGCGCCACCTATAGGAGGAATCGACCTCCATCACAACCAACTGGAAGTAAAGAGCGATGATGCTCAACATGCGCTTATTCTATCATAATTAACTATTATTATTATTACTATTGTTGTTATTATTATCCATTTTGCCTCTATTTTTGCTGTCTTTTTTTCAGTTTTCCTGTCATCATGCCATTATTGTGCGAACTAAAACATTGTATGGACATCAATTGTTGATATACAGTATGGATGCTCAGAAATGTTACTTTGTTTAGTTTTCCTACGAAGCCACCAGACACCTTCAGTCCTCTGTTCCTCAGGCGTCTGGAGCCGGCGCCAAAAGGGAATTATTAAAAAAACAAATCTGAACTTTTT
>OMKR01009522.1:4218-14250 GCA_900302355.1 Cyttopsis rosea
CCTCAAGCCCACTGTGGTTCGATGTTGGCAAATGTTTGCCAAAGCCCGGGGCTGTTCGTGTCCATCAAAAGTGGCCAAGCTCGATGCTACTCCATTGTGGTTAATTATTATCGGGCCTGAAGCCAAACTGCCGTGCTTGCCTCGCACCTTGTTGTCTCGCCAAAGTCCATCTACCGGCGTTCTAGCCGTGTGCTGATCCCTTGTTTGTTTGTTTGTTTGTGTGTGTTTTGCAGATCCTCAGTGGTATCTAGCCCGACAGGCCCTCCAGCTCGATCCCAGTAAGAGGATGCGTTTTCATAATCTGTCGCCATGTCCCGAAACGAGCCAATATGGTCAAAATAAATTAAAAACAATCCAGAAGTGTAGTAGTAGTAGTAGTTCCATCCAATTATTCCGTCACAGCTACATCACGACTCCTAAGTTAACAGAGGAATGGAGAGGAATTCTATTGCGGATTCCTAAAAGGCGACTTCCTCTTCGGGAAAACAAAATAAAGAATCTCCGGGCCTCGTCAACACCGACCTTTCACCTTTCGCGGACCGGTGATGCAGCATCGAAAACATGTTCAATTATTACGGAGCTACTGTGACCGAGGTACCGCAGTAGGCGGATTGATAATTACGACTTTTGTGCCATCACGTTGCCCGGATATTTCCTGGAGTACATAAAGACTGACCTACTAAGAAGCGCCGCGTTGCATTTTCTCCAAATTCAACACAGCGAGCCTATCTGGATCCCGCAAAGCACAGAGCATCGCGGTCTCTCGTTCTCCCTTTCTCTCTGAGAGCGGGAGCCGTGCTCTTTATCATTTGGAGAAAAAACGCTATCTGGGACAGCTCCTATCCCCCGACTACTCATTCTAAAAATGTCATCCAATTATTGCACCCCTATTATCTGTAAAACAGGTTAGTAGCGGTGTCACCCTGAGCTTTCGGGAACGGCAGGCTTTCTTGTCACCTGCTGGCCCGCGCGTCTGCGCCAATAGGAGGGTTTTGTTGAATTTCAAACGTTTATTTCGTGAGGTGTTGATGGCCCACAACCATGGCCCACCACCCCATGGCCATGAATTCTAGATGGATGAAAAACAGCGCCCTGGAGAATACAAATACAATACTTGATAATATTGTTACATTAAATTTGATGTTCGATGAAGTTTGGTTATTACAGCAGTTAATATGCAAAATGGCCCCAATTGGACGCTAATAGATCACATTGCATCATCAGCTGAGAACCTCCATGAAGCCTCCAAATTTGGCTAAAATAACTCGTACTATAACTCTTTTCTAACATGCTTTCTTCTTCTTCTTGAAGCGATGCCTCACTTTCTATCACATGATATAGAGTCAAGCAGTTCAGTCCATGTTGGCCAATGATGGAGCGCAAACTATCCATCCTCCATCCCATATTCCATTCTTTTAGAAGTAATATTTTCTGGAAAATTGTCAAACGCTCATTAATTGAATGAGTCATGCATTGATTTCAGAGGGAAAACCGTTGAAAGACGATGAGGTCCTGCAGAGCCTTCCCGTTGGGACCACAGCCACAATGTACTTCAGAGACCTGGGTCCACAGTTTGGCTGGACTATGGTAGGAGGGGCTCAAGGTTTCAAAGGACACACCAACGCCTCATGATGGCGATTCCCAATACGAGGAAGAGAATATTGATTGAAACGGTTTCTCAGTACTAGTTTGAAGATCGGTTGAGGTATGGCTGAAGTTATTAGTGTGTTTCAAAACCTGAGGTTAACGCATATTGGAGATTGCGGCGGCATCTTTCATTATTATTATTGGTTTATAGCAAATTGGTAACTGCACTTGATTGGATAAAGGGAGAAAGGTCACCAGCATTGACAACCGCAAGGAACAAGCTGTGATTGGTCCATAGTTCTAGCCTGATTGAGGCGGAAGGACGGATTTGACTAAATCTAAAACGTATTATTTCCTGAATCTATTTAGAAAAAGAAAGATTACGAAAGTACATTTAAGTAGTTACCACCCAACTCTGTATGACATTGGAGAACATAGAGGTATTTAGGTACTTGGGTATTGCCACTTCTAACACAATTCCTGCACGTACTGTAAAGTGGCTTCAGTTTTGTGTGATTAAAGATAACATTGCTGTGGCGGGCCCTTTGGATTTCACCTGTAGTTTTGTTACATACGCCCTAATTCGCAGGTGTTTCTGGCAGAGTACATGGGGCCCCTGCTCGCCTACCTCCTCTTCTACTTCCGTGTGCCCTACATCTACCCACACAGATATGCCTTCACCTCCAGTCCCTACTCTGTTGTTACGTGAGTAGGTGAATTAAAGATGACTTTTTTTTTATTGCTAAGTAGATTTTAAAAGCATTAGTGCATCTTAGAGCTTAGGGTCAGGGTTAGTCCTTTAAGCCCTATGAATAAATGTAAAGGTTAGCAATGAACTATAGTTACATTCATTTCAGAAATACCTGCAGGCCTTAAAGAACTAACAAATCACAACCATATGACCATATTATCTCGAAATATATATGTTTTTCGGTTGGGGGGTTGGTTCGTTATTTGTCGATCTTACACAGATTCAGACAAGAAGGTTGATACCAATTTCATCCCTGTGTATTCAGTCCCGAGATAGCGACGGGCTGGACCCTAACTGTGTTAGCTCAACACATGGCTGCGGAGGGGATCAACTAGCCTAGCTCCTGTGAAATTTCCCCAAGAGTATCCTAGAGTATCCCTTTCAGCTTTTTTTGTAAAATGATAATGATAATGAAGTAACACAGTGAGAAGCTGCAGCAGAGCGGTACGTTTCTCAATAGTAAAGCGTTCTGTCAGGTTGTGCTATGAACAGTTGTAAATGAGGGGAACCAACATTTTAATAAGGCCTGGGTGGTGCCTTTTTCTCCCTTCTTCCCTTCTCTCACTCTCCATCCTTCATGTACGCTCTCTCTTTATCACAGACTGGCCTGCGCCTGTCACACCTGCCATTACGCGAAGAGGCTGATTGAGACTATCTTTGTCCATCGTTTCTCCCACGGGACCCTCCCTCTCAGGACTATAGTCAGGGTGAGGGCCAATGACAGGCTTCACAACAACAGCCATTGTCCATTTCGCAATTCAATACATACATCCAACACAGACATATGATACAGTACATCCACGATACCTAACGTCTAATGTTTTCCTCAGAATTGTGCCTATTACTGGGGCTTCTCGGCATGGTTAGCCTACTACATCAACCATCCACTTTACACGCCGCCGTGTAAGTAACATATACACCTTACACACACTGATTCACTCATCACTTTCATTCTATGTCATTCTACAATTCCTCTGGCTTTACCCTTAGTCGACCATCTCTTTCCACAGCTTATGGAGATCTACAGGTGAAATACTCGCTTGTCGTCTTTGTGGTACGTACCGCCGACCCGACGTTGTAGCACGGCCGGTGTATCTCTACGTGGCATGCGGTTTTCTGAGGGGTGCTAAAGTCTGTCTGTGATGTGACCACAGCTGTGCGAGTTAGGCAACTTCTCCGTTCATGTGACCTTGAACGGCCTCAGAGGAGACGGTAAGAAGAGTCCACAGTTTATACTCTATGTCAATTTAGAGTAGATGGTTGATTTTTAAAGGGTTTTCCTGTTCCACAGGGTCTAAGTGCAGAAAGTTCCCTAATCCCACGAAGAATCCCTTCACGTGGCTGTTCTTTTTTGTATCCTGCCCCAATTACACATACGAGGTAATGCAAATGACAGAAAACAATACAACACCACGGAATGCCTGACAGTGTTGTTTCCATGTGTTTGCTGAGCGGAATACAAATATGTTCATATATCTTTGGAATTTCAAGCATATATCTGCTCATTTGACACACAGATTGGAGCTTGGGTGAGCTTCTCCATCATGACACAGTGTCTGCCAGGTAAAGGACATCCCATTGCTAGAAATGACAGCAGCAGCACATCTCGCTTAGACATGTAATGTGTCAGCCATATCCTGACAGATCACACATAGCCAGTGCTTGAAGTGAGCCTGTACCCACCGGTACGCAGTACCGGCACTTCTGCGTTTTACTGTTTTACTCTTTTACTCGCATACCATGACTTTGTCATGTGCACCGGCACTTCTCACAAGCTGCCAGTCCTCTGTTCTGCCCTCTCAAGTGGACATATTTTATTGAGCCACAGCGCACTATTTTATTTTTATTTATCTTATTATTATAACGCACAAGCTGCGAGCTCCGGCTTGGGGTTGCCATGACATCATTGACCATATATGGACGGGGGATTTCTTTCGATTGTGGGCGTCCTTGTTTGCGCTTTCTATTTTGCACCTATTTGATGGAAACAGCTGGTTTCACTCATTATCTGTACCACCAGCTCTGTTCCATCATTGGTAAAGGCTGCTGCCCATGCTCTGGTTCAGCTGGATTAGAAACTTCAAGTTTGCATCGGATCGAGAGGCAGCAAGAAGTGATGCTGCGTTCCATAGGAACTCGGAAATCTGTAATTCGAGTCGGTGCCGGCGCCACCATGTCGCCATGATGTCAGGTCTGTTATTTTGGAAAACTCGGGCGCGAGCGATCAGCCCTGAAATTCCAACGGAATGGCCGTTCCTTTTCACTTTCCAAGTATGAGGTTGGATTTTTAAGAGTTCTGACTTCAATGGAATGCAGCATTAGCTGTTCAACACACACGCGAAAGGACGCCCCCCTTCCCCCGACACTGCAAATTCACAAAATATCATGTCAGTCCGTCTTCTACTTTCTGAGATACATTGGTCACAAATTAACTAAAGGGGCAAATCTGCTTTGTGCCAAAATGATGGGTTCAGGCTCCACTAATATTCAGTGGCGGGAATTCCAGGTTCAGAGAGGTAACGTCAGTAAAGGAGGCAAAGTAAGTAAAATAAAGCTCGGTTCAACCAAAAAACTGAGTTGAAACTGAGTAAATTTAGCTGGCTCAGTGCATGACTGGAGCCCAAAACAAGGCAGAATGTTTTACTTTCAGAACCTGGAATTACCTCTCCTAGTCATAGTACCAGATATACCAGGGTACCAGTACCCCTATAACATTCACCATCCTTTTATGTCTGTTATTAAGTGCATTTTATTATTCCTTTTTTAATGCCTGAATTCTATCTTCCTTGCAGTGGCATTGTACACATTGCTGGGGTTTATTCAGATGACTATCTGGGCCAGAGGGAAGCACAGCGCCTACAGCAGAGAGTTCAAGGACTATCCCAGCCTCAGGATGGCGATCATCCCACTGATACTCTGATACAGCTCCGAGACGGTGGAAATAGCCTTGTATTCAGGACTTTATCAATGCTGCTACGCCTCCTCTGCACTACTGAGATTATTTTAGTGCCATTTGTTTTTACAATGAAAATAGGTTCAATGCAGCGATATCCAGTGAAATGTTATCCACCCTTTAGGAAGCATTTTTCTGATTTTTTTAACTTTTATTAATAGCTTTATTACTTCATTATCCCTGGATGAAGCAACGAAGTGTGTGTAGGGTCTTTGAATGTTGCATATTAAGCAGCATTGTGTTGAGAGACAACTACCCTTTAATTGCTGCAATATATAAAGTTTTTAATTAGACAAGCCATTGTATTGAGCTCCACATTAGTTCCACACAGTAGTGGAACCATATGTACTACTGGGGATATTTTGTGAAATTTGAATTTAAGCTTATCTTAGGAAAGGTTTGTGTACAGTAATGGCACTTATTTGTTATAATTATATATATATGGCACTAGTTATGCAGTTATTAATGGAACATTTGTAGCATTCCTTTGATAAAACCATGGGTACTGCTACTGTAGCATTATTGGCTTGTCATACATCAGCTTGTCAGCAACATTCAAAGTAAATCAAAGACATGTTGGAACATATTCCCATTGTCAAAGGCTTAATAAAGATTCTTAGAATAATAAACTAATAATGCTAAATTATGATAATTACCTGGGATATACTAGTTAAGTATGTAGTACATATACAGCAATTTTTCTATCTATCCAGACAGATGTTGGTAGATATCACCTGATCTCAGGAGATATACAAATCTAAGGGCCTGATTCACTAAAGGATTGTGCCGTTTTTGCGGCCGCTAAACTGGCGCAAATAACCAAAAAAGCAAGCGTCTAATTCACAAACACCCGCAAACGGTGAAATGTGGCGCTAACTGCGCTGCCACGCAAATAGCGTCTCGGTGCGATTTGCGTGTATTTAAATGAGGTATTATGCATACATTTGGTGCTACATCGGTCCCTTTCTATGCAAATGAGCCTCATTGCAAAATGCGTCCAATTCACAAATCTTAGTGCTAATAGCCACACACAGTTGCACTGATGCTATTACCGCCTGAAGAAAGCTTGTATGAACTGCGCAGAGAGGAAAAAAGGCACCGGTTCCTCCGCTGCGTGTGCATCAGAGGACCTGTCAACATTGGGGACGGGTTCTCTAACCCCTGTCACAGGGTTAGAGACCCCGTCACAGGGGATGTCCTCATGATGGGGACCCCGTTGGGTCGCCCCCGTTGTGGGTCGGAACCGCCGCAGCACCCCCGGATTTCCTTACAATTTTACATTTTCATTAAACACTTTAAATAAAAATAACTACTGTCCAACAATTATTTTAAGTTTTATATTTATTTAAGACTGCTAATTTGTAAAACAGGCAAGTGTAGAGCAGTGGCATAAATGATGGAGACTCTGGAGATCTCCAAATAAAACTAAAATCAAAACGGTGTGTTTTTATTATTTTAGATCTATTGTACTCCTTTTTCCTAATTGAACGAAACAAAAAAGCCCCATGCCACACGTGTGTGTGTGTGTGTGTGTGTGTGTGCGCCTGTGTGTGTGCGGAGCGGCACGGATGCACAGATTATTTACTTTGCCACATGGATAATTGCGATCAGACGCAAAACAAGGGCAAATTGCACTCAGCAGCAAAACTTTATGGCCGTGTTTGCGCTGCCATATCATTAGCGCAATATCTTTTGTTAATCGGACACAGACAGCACTTGATGCGCAATTGATGGTGCTATTAGCGCCGGCGCTATTTTATTAGTGAATCAGGCCCTTTGATTTTAGAAATGTTGCTTTATTTCCCATAATGCCCCTCTCAGGATCAGCATCTCTTTGTCATCTTGTACTAATGAGATTAACCACAATGGTGGACATGTTTCTGATTAAAAAGCACAAGATTTGGACAGTCATCAACATCTGAATAGAAAAAATTACATTTTATTTCAAATGTGAATCATTAGCAGCAAAAGCATTTTATTAACGGAAAACTATATTGTACTGACAGAGGTTGTTTTTCTTAATCAATAGAAATCTTGGTAAACAGAATTTGATGCCTCAATTAATTCTGCATCAATAAAGTGCTAAGTCTACACCTTGCTCATATTCCATAAAAAAAAAAAAAGGCAAAACACAAGGATTACCTTGGCATCTGAGGCAGGTAGAAGCGCTATGCGGTTTCTGTTTTCTTTGCGGGCCGGAGAGGAGGGAGGGCAACATTCACACTAAGCTCTTCTTTGAGGTTCAATTTAAAATCTGTCTAACATTATTCAAATCAAAAACACGGCCCTCGCATGCATTTCAGTGGTTGCCAGATTTGGGCCACATTACAGTTCAAAATTCTGCATTCAACAATTGTTTAACTTCCACATTTTGGGGTGACTGCTGCTTAATTTAGCACTGGAACACTGGAACCCACACCAGGCACGGTCATGCTCAACACTTCAAATTCGAAAGCCCACCGTTGGCTCCGTCGACCTGGCGGGATCGGGCGTGCCCCCCGGACATGATGTTATCTCCCCTGTGGAGGTCGTAGAGGGGAGGGTTCACTTTCCCAGAGGCTTGAGGGGCGCGACCTTGACGTCTCGGCGTGCGCCCGCGGCTCTGGGATGCAGCACGATGGACTCATCCTCCCTGGACTGCTGCTTGGCGAAGTTCACGAACACCTGAAGGTCAGAACAGATGCTGGTGAATGTGTCACAGCTACCTCAACCTCAAGGATGTAGAAGAAGGATGGGTATAAAAGAAAGATGTAGAAGAAGGAACTAGAAGAAGCATTTATATTGTGCTTTTCTAGTCATACGACTCAAGGCGCTTTACATTGCATACCTCACATTCACCCATTCACACGCATTCATTCATCGATGGCAGTGGCGGCCATGTACGGCGCATATCAGCTCAACCAGAGCAGTTAGGGGATTGCTCAAGGACACTTGAGCCGAACTGATCTTCCGATCACTAGATGACCCGCTCTACCTCCTGAGCTACTGACCCCTATAAGAAGTATGTAGCAGAAGGAAGGAAGGACGGAAGAAAGAATTAGAAGAAGGGTGTAGAAAAAGGATGTAGGAAAAGTATGTAGAAGAAGGAATTTAGAAGAAGGATGTAGGGGAGGGATATTTGATTGAGAAGAAAAGATGAGAAGAGAGAAGATCAATATAGAATGTACTTTTCAGTGCAATTATTATATATATATATCACATTAATATTATATTTGTAATATTTTCCAATTTGTAGTTTAAATATTTATAATTTGTATCTGAACAATGCAGGAAACTAAGCATGGCTCCCATTCATAATTACTATCTAGGACCTGACGAGGACAAATTCATTATCATGATAATCAAGGACTATAACACATAGGATAGGACTTATATATTCAATATAGATATAGAACATGATATTTGCTCAAATTTGAAAAACATTCATATTGACAAACCTTCATATTGAACCATATGGTAATCTAAAGTATAATTATTAGACCAAAACGCATTGGTCATTATCTTATTATCCATTTAGCCTACAAAACCGTACACAACAATATTACAATATCTACATTTTGCGATGCCGAGATCCCAGCCTCTCAACATACCTGGTCCAGGGTGGTCTGGGACACCGAGTAGTCCTCGACCTTGAGCGTGTCCGTGTTGGCCAAGACTGTCTGGAAGATCTTGGCCAGGGAGGAGGAGCAGATCTGGTACTGCAGGGTGTTGTGGTGCTTCTCTCTCTGGACGCAGCCAGGGAAGGCGCTCTCCATGAAGGCCTCCGCAGGGTTCAGGTCCGGGGCGCAGCCGGGCTTGGGCGCCGCGATCTTCATGGTCACCACGTAGCCGTCGCCAAATCTGTGTTACAGGCCGACATGTGGCATTAACCGCTTGCTTGAAAACACTATCTCCTGCCTTTTTGTTCCGTATTGCCAAATGCTAATTTTGGGGTAAAATAGTGACTTAACTGCTATTAGTATTGGAATTGGCCTTAAGCCCAAATATAACATAAAACACAGTGAGACTCTTTGGATTTGCAGATTCTGTCTTTGAGTGTACAAGATAGTAGAGGGAATTAAATACATTGTGCTTTGCCATATACCCAAAATGGAATACATGCAACAATTTTCAAAACCAACATCAGTGCCAGATTTGAAAGATGGAGGGAAATTGTTACAGACACTAATGTAAGGTTGACTTAATTTTTTTGGAACGTGCTAAAGTTAGGCCCTCAGTCATTTCACTGCATTGGCGTCCAGTGGCAAAGTGAAGTCCCCTCCAAGTGTTTGAATAGAATTACATTTTGTTGAACTCCAACAAACAAATTTATGGTGATGACCAATAGAAATGTTGCTTTTGGCATTTCCATTTGGGGAGTCCAAAATGCAGGAACTTTACAATTCAAAATCACCATTTTTCAATTCTGCTAGAATATAGTGCTTGGCTAGATTTGGAACCTTAACACCTACTTTGCTAGGATTCTCAAAGACCCTTATGATGTGTAACTTTAACTCGCTGCAAGCTATTTTCTGCTATTAAATCTATTATAGTGATAGCATTATAGTCATTATCAACAATACTATTTTGGAAAGGAGAATAACACAAAGCCCACAGTAAAACAGTGCGTGGGATGAGGGGAAAAGACCTACTTATACTTAAGATGCTGAATGGTTCCCAAACACTTAAAGGAGCCATTGACCATGATGGCCAGACGGGTACACAGCGCTTCACACTCCTCCATGCTGTGGAAGGAGAAGGA
>OMKR01009525.1:4233-15154 GCA_900302355.1 Cyttopsis rosea
GGGGGCGAGAGAGAGAGAGAGAGAAGTCATTCCTTGTGTAACTCGCACTGGTGAAATTTGGTTCCGCTTCACGTATCCGCGTATTCACGACTGCATGCACCAAACCCAATACTCGTACCGTACACACCTAGAGCCCGCATCTTGATTCGTCGCCATGGCTGAAGGTTCGGATTAGTCTTTTTTTAGCCATCAGATTATTATTATTATTATTATAAATAATAATAAACTTTGATGGCCAGTAATAATTGTGGATCCTTCCTACGTTCATAAACAAATTGAATGATTGCCTCCTAGATGTCTGGCACGTCTCCATCATAGGATGTCATGCGTGACATATTTGAAAACAATTCAACGCCAATTTATATCACGTGATGTGGAAATAATGTTTTGTCTCCTTTTTTGTCAACGAAAATAAGAGGTAAAGATTGTTACACAAACGTAACAACTTTTATACAAATACGGCACGTTGAATTTAATTGCACTCAGAGGAGATGGATGAGATTGCGAAAACGAGAGAGACAAAGAGAGAGAGTGAGAATTTGTTTGCGTGTAATCGATTAGCTGTCATTTTAAGGATGAAAGGCAAGGTGTTCAGAGACGCTCTGCAAACTCACAGAAACAACAATGGAGAGAGAGAGAGAGAGAGAAGAGAGAGACAAGTTCGGAAGAGGAGAGTAACGAAATGAGACTTTCTTTCCAGGGACGTGGACGCTCTTTTCCTCCTTGAAGACACTTAAGACTCCTTCCATCGGACAGATGCGGCGCTCACAACTCGCTGCGGTTTCAAAAGCCTCTTGTTATCTTCTCTTCCGTCTTCCAGGCTTCAAGCAGACTTTTCATCTTCTTCAGAGTAGCTGCAGCCCAACGCCATTCCCAATGCCACTTCCTCTGCGGCAGAATTACTTCCTGCCCGCGTGCGTCCAAAATAGTGTACTACATGTGTGTACTATCCACAGGGTTCCTTCTGGCACTACAACATTTAATTCAAGGACTTTCAAGTACCTTTTTAAAGCATTATTTTTTCTTTTTCAAGGACAAATACAATATTCCCTCTCGCCCTCCACTAGTAAGGTTCTAGTTACAACCATGCCGGATATAATTTACATTCAAGGACTTTTCAAGCACTTCAGCACAAAAGGGGCTATTTTCAAGGTATTCCAGTTCATAAATGTATTTATTGCTTGCTTAAAAGGACTAAAAGGATCAAAAAGCACTTCAAGCACCTCAAGGACCTGGTAAGAACCCCATATCCAGTGTATGTGAGTAAAATGAATGACGTCTTGTCAGGTTTCTCCACATGCTCCACTTCCTTTCAGCATGTTGTCATGACGACACAGCCGAGAAACTTGTACCGGCGTCTCGCCCTCACAATACATTGTGGGAGACTTTTGCCGGCGTAGTGTGTAGCGTTTGCATGCTACGATACTTCACCGGATGTAGTACATCGTCCTGGTACTTTCCATATAACATTTGAGCGTACTATGGTTTCAGACATACTAAGCTCTAATTGGGCGTACTAGATACTATGCTAGTATGCCATTTTGGACGGGATCAGCCAATGCAAATGGGTCTCAACGTCTCATGTTAAGTTTTCAGTATTGGAATTGGGCTTAAAAAGCTCAAATGGAACAGGAATTAAATTGTAGACATGTAGCCAATAATAATCAATTGGCTACTGAGAAGGTAACAGCGGCTGAGCCGTCTAATGTTAATACCAGTGAAGAACAGGGTGATATTATCACAATGACAATTGTCAAGTCTCAACATTAAAAAGCCCATAGACAATAAGTATAAGTTCACAAAGAAAGATGTCTCCCCCCCAGACACTTTAGCTGGAGAGTGATAAGGGAGATATAAAACAACAGGAGTCCTCTGTGATCACTTTTAATTAGGACAGTGACAAGCTTTTCGCATTTCACCGTATCAAACCTTCATCAGAGCCTTTCTTCCATTTAAGCTCGGCGGTAGCGCATAGGGCGCTTTCACTCCTCTCTCTAATATACGAGTCCTGATAAGCAACAGAAGACACAGCTGGGATGTGATCTGATGTGAAGTCTGTGTGGGCAGGCGTTCATAACAGAGCATTTCCTCCTAATAAATAACACGAGCTCGGGAGATAAGTTTAAAGAATTCATCACAACCTCTCTGCTCTGCTGAGACAGACGGTTAAACTGTCGACACAACTGGATATGACGAGGAGCCTTCACGGCACATTAGGGGCGATGAAGCCTCGGACGACTTCTCTTCTCAGCGTTGACAGGACACATTACTGAGAAATGCCACCTCAACACATTTAGCCGCTGGATGGTCATCGGTCCTCGTCCAAAAGTCCCATGACAACCAGCCCTTGGTTTAAAGGATAAGTTCGCAATCTTTTCAACCAAGGCCCAAGTAACGTGTTGGTTCCCATCATGAGTTACGGTTGCAAAACGTGTATTTTATCAGGTTTTCGGGGCTTTATTGACTCTTTTGCGTTACCATAAGAGACTAGAAACAGGAAGTTACGATGCTTCCTGGTAACCTGCTGTAACGGATGTAATGCTTTGGATGTACTGTGGCAATTATAAAAAGTTTTTATTACCGTTCTTCAAAACATAATCATGTGAGCTTCCAGTTTTCAAAAGAGATTTTATGTTTTTTAAGGCTTATGCGAATTGAAATGAAGCACCAGCAAAGTGTTAAGTTTCGCAACAGAAGACAATAAATTATGAGGACCAACATTTTAATGAGGCCTGGGTTGAAAAATCCTTGAATCATATCTTTGAATTCTGTTGGTTCTCGACTGCTGTTCTTGACTGTTTTCCATAATGATGACAAACGCATCATCTGCCATTTAATTACTGAACGCTTTTACGCCGGCTGCTGCAGATTATCAACAAACCAACTAATTTATTATAAATGGATGTTCATAAATATATGTATTCATATTCACTTCAAGTGAGTGTTTAATGATTAATTTATTTCAGACTCGTACAATGTTTCTTAGTCTTAATTCTGCATTTCTTCTGCTGGTTTGCATGAATTCGTACTATAAGAAAATTCCTCTGAATCCAAGAGAGGGGGAGAGACAGAAAGAGAGAGAAAGAAACACAGAGAGAGACAGAGATGCACTATAACTATAACCTTAGGATTGAAATAGGAAAACATGTAATATTGTCAATATTTCAAATGGACAGACACAGAACATGTATGAAAAGCAAATTAAAAAAGAAAACTATCTATATGTTTGGTTCCCCGATCACGTCAGAGACAGAGATGGAGAGAGCGCGCTCTACAGAATAAACTTGAAGCATGGTTTCATCTCCTCAGACGGACATCATGTTCGCCCACTACAGTCCGTTTGTCAAACTCTTCAATTAGACATGACTTAGACAGACATCAAAAGGAAACGTAGCACATCTGAATATTTAAAAGCAGCTTTCAATACTGCCATTTTTTTTCCCAGACCTCCCTCCTGCGCTGGACAGAGTTTGAATTCACTGATGTTGTGACTATTTCCTTTCCTTTCCTCACCTTCAAACTGCAACGAGGAGTGCAGCAGTTCTCTCCATCTCAGCTTGGGATGGCCTTTGGTGCGGCAGTTACTTGGTTTGGAATTTCGTCGCTTTACATTTGTTTCAACTGCTTTACAAACGCAGCATATTATCTAGTTCAAAAGCTATTATACAACGCTAATAATGTTGCCCACTCAGCATCCATCGAAGCCTGGCTGTCCTGGAAGGGGGATTCGTCCCTTTGTGTCCACCCCAGTTTTCCTCCCTTCTCTGTATTGTGATTAAGGGCTATATAAATAAACTTATTAAGTATTACCATCCCTTTTTCCATTAAAAAAGGTCAGCTTCCTTCAGGGCTCTCCAAATTGTGAGACTATAAAGCTAAACATTTAAATCAGAGAACATCGAAATCTGAGACAATCTTTTACTTCACGGTTGATGAGATAGATGCACAGACATGGAACCACTCCAAGTCCACTGCTTTGCGCCAAAAGGCCTGGACTCCATTAGGTGACCCCAGAGGTTTAAAGTTAGATGCCAGAGAGTTTCAGCATTCCTCCTGTCTCCCTACGTACAACCCTACAGACTTAGAATAAAAAGAAAACATTTTAACAGGGAACTGGCTATTCACTGATACATTTCCTTTAAGCGCTCATAGAGGGATACAATTCAATACAATTCATGGAGATTGCGATGAATGAAAACCCAACCTAATTTCAGATTTGGAAGATGGTTTTACACTGGGGCTGTTCACTTTCAGGAAGTAAACAGAAAATGGCAGACTGTGTTTATCGTCATGGTGCTATCCACCAGATGAGGCTCTGAAGTGAGTGTGTGTGTGAGGGTGGCCACAGAAAAACCAAAGGCCGTCCACCTATGGAGTTCCATGTACGCCTTCACTCCCAATTCAGTCTTCCACCATCTAACTGAGAATGCCAAAAAGGGAGTGGGACTGATTAATGGCTGCTTCAACTCTAAAATACTTTGGATCACCTGCATGCCCACAAAGACTCTCATATTGACTAACTCTCATAAAAACCCTCTCTTATTGACAACGGAGACTGAGGTGCAGAGTTCTTATTACCGTCATTAGTGCAGGGGCTGAGCCGTGGGCGGAGTGGCTCAATGAAAGTGCAGCGAGCATATGACGAGATGAGAGGTATGGTAAACTGAAGATGAGAGCATCCTTGTAATTCACAAAAACACGCCCACAGCAGCTGTGTGGACATACAACATGATCTAGTTGTACAGAGCTCCTGTTATACCATTTGTTTTTGGAACTCTGTCACAGCTTAAATCTAAGGCTGTTTATAGATCTGTAGTCGTAAATGACTGAAATTACTGAAAATAATGAACAGGATATTTTATCTCCCCACATAGCATGTTGGTTATTAAACGTCATGTTCTACAGACCTCAAAGTAAAGGTCTAAGTCTACACTATTCAGTAAAAGTAATGGATCAAACTAGAACTTGTCATTTGAGCTTTAAGTTTGGGATGTAAGACCAGTATCTGTGGTGACAAAAGAGGCAGCGGCCCATCCCTGATAGCAACAATCACTTCAAGCAGCACAGACGCAATTCCCCAAGCTGTCACTGGAAAAGATCAACTATGAAACAACAGTAGTCTACAATTAAACTGTCTGTTTTTATGAGAAGCCAAAGCTGGTGAAAGCTTAAGACTTGAAGCCGTTAAAAACAAGCGAAACAAAAGTGACAATCAACAACACGAACCAGTGTTTCCAATACCTGCATTTCACCCTGGCACGGCAGGAGATCGACTGTTCTGTAATGCCTGTCTTTGGCGATTGCATTGCAGAGTCAGAGTGACTTCCAGTCACTACTGCCAATATTTAGAGCTGCGATCCAATATTGAATAACCTCTATGGGCTAAAATCCTAATTAACTCAGAAAGTCTATGACTGCAGCAGTCGGCAGGGTTATATTGGGATGTTCAGAGTCGTTGGTAGGGAACCAAGGGACCCTTTCACGTTCCACTTCAAACAGAAGAAACAGGCAGGCTGGCAGCAAGGCAAACAACAGATGCACACACAGATAAACAGCAGCGAAATTCCACACATTCCAGCGAGTGAAGGCATGTTACATCACGTCAACAGAAAAAGCCGAAAGTGAAAAGCGCCGATTCAGATGCAGTCTATGCCTCCAAAATTGCTGCACTTTGCCATCAAAACAGAGTGAGAGAACTAAGTGGAGCTGGATTCCCCGGGACACCACCTAAAACCGCAGAGTTGGAGGAATGCTGTTTATCCTTCTAGTTAGAACACAGCAATCCATTAAGCACAACGCATGCCCATAGTTTAACCTTTCAATGGCGGTTATTCATATCCTGACCGAAGGAGGACCGACTCAAGGAGGGCCCGGGCTGCTTCAGGACTGGGTTCATCAAAAGGTGCTTCAAAGACCTGAACATACTGCTGGAAACACAGACAGGTGCTCACTGAGTTGCCAGGAATGTTTTCCTCCCGATTGAAATAATTTCCAAAGGTACCGTTTCCTTACGTTGACAACACAAAAAAACAAAATTGTTGAAATAACATACATTCGGTGAATAATGAATGAAGGTACATCCTTAAATAAATTTCCAAAGAGGAGTATGACTTACAAGTGGGAAATATCACAGCACAAAAGGAGAGAATTTTGTTTGCTCAATTAACAAAAACTCAGAACCCCAATAATAATGATTGTTCTCCCTGGTGGGGGTCTGTCATCTTGGTCACATTTAGCTGGTTAGTAACTAAAAGTGGGGGCTTCGTGGCGAAAAAAAAAAAATTAAGACCTCAAGTTATCAGTGTTTAATGACTGTTAAAATATAATAATTACAAAACTAAATTTAAGACATTTTAAGACACTCCCCCCCTCAAAATTATTATATATATAAAAAAATGTTTTGACACACTGCAGGTACTGGAAAAAGTCTTAAATTCAGTTTATAGATATACTTTTACTTTTCAGTTATATATATACTTTTTGTTGTTTATTAAGTATAAAAATTGAAAAAAAGAAATGTATATATATGCACACATACAGAATTTTTGTTTGCTTTTGTTTTTTGAGTAGAATGACAGTGGTGCTTACCATTTAAACGGTGCTTACTACTTCAATTTAGCATTTCAGAGCGTGATCGGCCGTTTTATCGCTGACAACAACCCCAACCTACAAAGTGAAAGTCCCCTGTGGAGTTCACCTGTAGCAGGGCGGCGGCCAGGTAGACGGTCATGAAGATGGGTGTGAGGGTGGTGTGGCCGCTCTTCATCAGGTGGATGGTGTAGAGGAAGATCAGGTGACCTGGGAGCACCAGCAGGATCAGAACCTGAGCAGAGCGGTGATTGGCTCCTGAGGAGACGACGGAATGACCAACATTAAAACAAAACAAAAGGCACAGGAAGGAACAAAGTGCTTCCAAGTTAATACAAGATATCCTCAGACTCCGAAAATTGATGGCTACTCTTACAAAATATGACAGCTGTATATTGAGATGAATTGTGTTCTATTTTTTTGTTTTAAACAGGGTAACAGTTTCAGAAGTCCTTGCTTCTTAAAATGTAAAACACTTTCTAACCTCAAGGGTCAGCCATAGAAAAATGGCTTTCAGATAAATAAAAAAATAAAATTTTAAAAAGTGAAAAATTGCTTCTGAAAATAACCCCCCGAAAATGGAGACAAATGGACCCGGAAAGACAGGCTGAAAACTTGTCAATAGTCTTCGGACTTGGGTTGAGGTTCCAACAAGCCTCTATCTCACTGATGATCATCAGGACAGGGGTGGAAAGTATAAGTCCTGTAGTTATGTAAAATACAAATACCTAAAAATTGTACTTAATAGCTAAAAAGGGGTTTTCCAACACATTAACTTAGAATTTTGAACCTGAATTTTGAGTCATAATGTGACATCATGTTTGGTTTTGATTTGGATACTTTAATACATTAAATATCAACTACTTTGATACGTGTGAACCAGTGCATTGTTTTGTTTTTGTAGGAGGAGAATCAAGAATTCTTCCCCCGTTGCAAAATCATTTACCTGAATGGGTTTGGACACACTATTTACTTGTGCTGCACATTAACAAAATATCAACGCATTGACCCTTATTACCCAAACGTTCATAAGATCATATTTAATTGTAGAGTCTAGTACTTACGAGCGTTTCCACAGAACATAGAGCCACTCATCTCTCTTATCTTATCTGAATTGCTTTTTGGGCATGACAGGATGCCGTCCACGCAATTTCTACGTAAAATGCCTTATTCTTTATGCAATCTCAATCTCAGTGTTTCAAGAGGCTACATTTAATAAGCCAGTGATTATAACTGTATTAACGGAGGCTGTTAAAAATGATAAATGATGCTGCAGAAAGGACCCAACAGTGAGCTGTCAAACCCTGACAGCAACGGCTTTTATTGGAGCACTTGTCTAATCACTAGTCTCCAGGGACCATGCAGAATGCTGCCAGAGAGTAATTCTCTTCTCAGGTGTTTTCACAACGGGTTATTTCGTAAGTCTGCATCCCTTTTATGGCGGTGATGAAGCATCTTCCTATATAAATCCATACCAACAGGCTCTCGTATCCAGTTTAGGAGCAATTAGCAAACTGGGGTACAACTGGGGCACGCATACCATCGAGGCACTAACATCCTTATTTCACACATGCTCTTTTTTTCCAGAGCAAAAGGTAAGAATTTAAGAAAGCGTTTATGATTGAGGCTTGATGACATGTTCCAGTTCAGCAACACAAAACCTCTAAATCAGTGGTTCTCAACTGGTTGCTCTTGGTCCAAAACTGAGTCGAAGGCCATTTCTAGTGGACCACTGGCGTCCAGTTAAAAAAAAAATGCATGTACTAAATGCAGTGCTTTTTTTGAAACACCATTTCCAACTGCAGTGTGCGGCTGTCATGACCTAATATATGTACAGCTGCCAGGTAAAATGGAATCAAAGCAAACCTAATCAGCACGTCACTTGCTACATTCTGCTGACATCAAAGCTAACTGTGCGTCATGTTTGGGTCGGGACTTAATCACTCCCTCCAGGAAATTGTGATTTTGTGATCGCAATAATAAATGAACATTTGACCAAACAACATTTGCGAGAGCTTGCAATTTTGCTAAATTGCTGTGACTTTTCTGCATTAAATGGGTGAATCATCAGAGCGCTTAAACTTCCTCTTTCCACAACAAGTCAGAGCCTACGTCTTATCCTCATCAAATACTGATTTTAACTGTACTGTATGTTGAACTGAAAGGTTATTTTATGGATTACTGGGATCCCGAGTAAAAGCACAGACATTTCTTTTTTGTATCCTTAACCTTAAAGGAGCTAATATGTCCCCTTTAAAGCTACAATCTCGAAGAATTCACGCTTTTTTGTTTTTGGCGACACTGATGGCGGTAATTGAATTGCAGGTGTCTTCAAAAGACTTCACTTCCCAGAATTCCAAACAGTGTCGCCTGGGAGTCAGTTGCCTTCATATGAATGTCAAATTGTTTCTTTTTCTTTGGATTTGCACTTGTTTTTGAAGTTCCACCGTCAGTAGTCATCGATCTTTTCTGTGTTTGTTCAGCTATAGTAAACGTTTAGAGACCGGAAAAAATGTACGCCGCGTCACTCACGCAGGAGCTGGGTGCTGAGTCGGGGTGTTGTATCGAACTCTGTTTCCCCGTTGAGATCAGTTTCCCCCTAGCCTGTCAGAATGCTTTTCCCTGCTATAATGGAGGTGGTTTTAAGACAAAGATAAATTGCGGTGAAAGTGTACTTGTTGGGACAGAAAACCATCAGATATTTTTTGTGAATGCACGCTTTCTTCTGCGTTTGAACGGGTTAGGGGGAAACGGATCTCGACGGGGAAACAGAGTTCGACACAACACCGGCGAAGAGCGAGTCTGTTGCGTTAGCTCCTACCCTCTCTGGTGGACCAACCACTGCTGGGTGATGGAAAATGCATCACTAACTGTGCCGCTGTGATTTTTCCAGAGAATGTCGCCCCAACACCCGGTTTTAAAAATGCTTATTACTGCAAATGCAAGGGCTTTCATGAGTGGTCCATATGCTCAATCACCTTTGTGTTAAAACATTTGGCGTTAGTGACTTAACAGACATATATTTAAATGAAAAAGTTTGGGAGTGTAGCTTTAACCTTAACGCATGGTTATTTATGTTTAGCGGTATAATTAGCACACTATAAGTACTATAAATATTCCCAGTTGTTTCAGTGAAATGCACAATTTGTATCATCATAGGAAGTGATTACATCTGACTTTCTTAATTGGTAGTAGTAAGATTTCATCATTTAGTAGACGCTTTCATCCAAAGCGACATATACTAAGTACATTTTGGAGTTATTATAAGTACTGTATATAAAAAAAACTTATAAAACAAAAAATTGAATTGAAAAAAAAAAAAAACAAACACATAAATAACAAGCATTTTTGGTCACAACAATCACAAAAACAGTTGCCACGACAAATGCGGCTCCTTAGCAGACCAATTGAGAACCACTGATATTAACCATGTATGATTATCATGTAGCAGGTGGTTGTGGAGTGTGGCTCACCTGTTCCGCAGAAGGTGCGGCAGGGGTAGTAGCAGCCCTTGGCCTCATCAGGGACCTCTCCAGGAGCGCAGTGGAGATGCAGGTGTGTGGAGATTCTGCTGGACTGAATGGCCACAAGGTTCCCCCCGATACCTGGAGATTACATGAGGGGCCACAAAAACATAAAAACTCCAGACTTAAAGACTTGTGTTCTAATATGTGTGTTTTACATTTTTACCTTTTTCTAGGGGGGGCTGAGAGCTGGAAATATAGATATTTTGACAATCAACTGCAGAATTTTTTCACAAAGACCTTATTTTTTCAATCATTGAGAGTCGTCTTTGTTGGAATCTTTTAAATTGATCCAGTATTGAGAGAATTGAATCAGATAAATTTTATGAGGTTTAGGTAAAAAACAAACAGAGTTTTCCTTTAATTGTGATGGAAAATCACATTAGAGATAATTAGAGAGGATCCCTGCATTGGCCATATAAACATTTTAAACTCAATATAAAACCTTTGATCCCTTTGAAGACTCGGGTGGGATGGTTTTGAGTGATGGGAATGCAATCAGTTTGCGATGCTTCTTGATGCCTTCACTATAGGATTTTTATGCGTCCATTTGGCATTGCATGTTCGCCCGAGATGCACAACGCTGCCAGGTGAGAACAGTGAAAATCATGTCACTGAAAATCAAGTCCCAATCACCAAAAACAGCAGAGCTACAGTTACAGAGCTATAGCTTTTGAGTCGGAGCATGAGACAACAGTGACAAATGGAACCAGCCTGGGGAACAACGAATAAAGGGGGTGTAAGAAAAGAGAAAAGAGTGAAGCGCAATACTTCAGGGAGTGGAGGGTGTTGAGATAAAATGAAAATAA
>OMKR01009598.1:2164-15530 GCA_900302355.1 Cyttopsis rosea
GCCAGTACTTTTAGGAATCAAACGCATGGTTGGCTCTACAGAATGTGCTGTCTTGATTTTTTTCTCTCTCTCTTCTCTCTGCCCTGAAGGAAGAGCCTAGAGTGGCGAGGCCGCCTTCTTACGTTTCTGAAAGGGGAAAGAGACTGTGTGCGTGTGCATGTGTGTGTGTTTCCGGAATGGCTTGTCAGGTCGCTATTCTCCCAACCCTTCAACCAGGCCTCTGGTTTCTTCAGTGACTGGCACCAACTCTGCTCTGCCAGAGAAGCAGAGAGAGGATTGGGGATTGGCTGGGGCCAATACCTCCGGTTCCCCTTTAACCAATGGAGGAGGAGAGGAGGCGAGTCCAGGGGTAATTACAGAGCGGTTGACTTCCTACATTCCAGCGCAGACGCTGAGGTTGAGTGGTACTGCAGGCTAAAAGCCTTTCCTTTCCCGCTCCTTGACATGACTCTTTCTTTCAGCCAGCTTTCCCCACTACACTCACCTTCCTTGCAATGAATCAATACAGACTGAAATATGGGGCACCAAGTTTGCACAGGTAGGGTCCATAAGAGTAGGGTGTCCACTAGACCATTTTGACCATTTTAAACAATGAATTGTGTGTTAAAAAATACAATCCATTCAAAACAAAAGAATGTGACTCTTGTGGTTCATCGAGACCACAATCGGAACAGATTATTCTTCATGATATTTTCTAAATCAAATTTCGGTTTTGTTGACTGCATTTATAATGTGGTCTCCAGAGTAAGGAGACCCGAGAATATTCAAAGATGTCAAAAAATGGTTTTAAACCAAAACATGTTTAAATTGATTATGTCAGTAACTAAAGGAAGCTGCATCACTTCTTGATGGAAATGTGAAGCAAAACACAAACAATTGTACCTGTGTGGTTGCACACAGCTGATGCATCTTCAGCGTCTGTCTAAACTGTGCAAAGAGCAGAGTGAAGCACTTTAAATGCTCCTGCGTTAACTGCCAAACACAAGATAACATTCTAATAAGCTTCCTCTCCACTCACTTTACAGGCGTTTAAAAAAATCACCTGCACATTTATTCAACACTTGAGAATTTTTCACCCTGTGATTGGGGATTGGTGATAGATATTGTTCACTTTTTGCATTTTAATGTTGCAGATTATACGTTGTATTTTATAGTTTTTGGTATTCTGTATAATCTTGACTTATTATTATTCATTCATTCATTCATCAATTATCATCACTTTCCTGTGTCCTCAAGGATAGAGAGGAGGAAAATTGTGTGTAGTGTAAAAGTGTAGTGTATCAAACTATAAAGGATCAAAATTCAACCTCCTCCTTTTGTTGCCGTTTACCCAGAAGCTAATTTCTAACCATTTCGACCATTACGTCCTCATGACCTCGTCAGAACATTGTTAACAAGCTGGCTGAATCAAATAAGGGAGAAATTAATGACAACACGGCTGTCGCGGAATTGTCAGTTAGGTGTTAAATTGATGTCCAGTTTGATTCTCTCTGTCACAAACTGTGGGGTGAGCAGAATCCCATGCTCGAGTGAGATGGGAGTTCCTAAATCATTTGGATTTTATTCCAGGGAGGAAAATTGGGGGCAGGGGAGCACAAATATTATCCCATCTCGACAAAATATCATTCACTGGTTTGTGCGTGCCTACAAACAGCATGACTCCTCATGCTGTTAGCATATTTGCCAGGAATTTAAACATTAACAATTGAATATGATAAAAATCAACCTCAAGTATTGTACAGATGTCTGTGTGTCTGTGTGTGTGTGTGTGTACATAACGTGCGTGTGGCCTGATTCCCAGTCTCCCAGCAGTGGGATAAATTGGTGTCATGCCCAGTGAGGGGAGATGAGTGACATGCTGGGTGGAGGAGATCTGGGCTGCACTGTAAGCCACAGAACAGGGGGAGGGGATTAAGGGAAGGGGACATGGATATGTGTGCCAACCTCTTAAAGGAACAGCGCACTGAAACACGTGGAACACAAGTCCTGCCTAAGCTATTATCACGTAGTGTCCAAAGAAAACCAAAACAATAAGAGATGTCATTTGAAAAGCTTTCAGCTTTATTTTATGCAAGCCGTAAAGCAGCATTATTTATAGAGCATAATAAAATTCACAAGCACAATTGTTAGAGCAAGCACTCCGTTTTTAGACATTCACCTCACATTTTAGACATTATCCGTTTGCCATATACCTATACGGCATACAATATTTCCTCATTTTCAATGTTTATACCTTCACAACATTTTTTTCAAACATTTTTTATAGGGATGCACCGATTGTGAAATTCTGGGCCGATACCGATGTTTAAAATAACAATTTGGCCGATAGCCGATGCCGATGTTTTCCGAGTTCCCGTGAACGCACCATCACTTGCGACACGAATTACAGTTTTCCGAGTTCCCGTGAACGCAGCGTCACTTCCTGCTTGGAGAGCCGTGTCCGCGTCTTCTAACGTAATACCAGAGAACGAGTCCACTAGTTAATCGATTGCGGATGGCGACAGATAAAAAATATAAAAATAAAAAATGCATACTTGGGCGGCCAAGTCTCTGTGTGGGAAACACTGGATAAACATCAGCCACTGCCATCGGTGAACGTCATCTTATTGGCCGATAGGCCGATGGCAGTCAACAAGGGCGATATATCGGTGCATCCCTATTTTTTAAAATATATTGCATCCTCCACGCTTGATTAGTGTAATGCCCTTTTCTCTGGTCTTCCTAGTTGTGCTACTAGAAATCTTCAGCTCGTTCAGAATGCTGCAGCTAGAATCTTGATAAAAACTAAAGAAATTGATCACAGAACACCCATTCTGGCCTCTCTTCACTGTGCAAGCCAGAGCTGGTTTTAAGGTTCTTCTTTAACTTATAAGGCCTTGCATGGACTTGCACCACCTTTCTTATCTGAGCCGATTACACCATATACACCAGCACGCCCTCTTCGCTCTCTCGAAGCTAGTCTCCTGGTCATTCTCCCATTTAACAAAAAATCTGTTGGTTTTAGAGCATTTGCCCACCGTGCCCCCTTATCTCTGGAATGGCCTCCCAGTACATGTCAAAGAAGCACGCTCAGTTGAAATCTTTAAATCAAGACTGGAAACCTTCCTCTATTCGCTTCATTACAGAACATAGAACTTAGTCGAGTCCATCATCCTTTTCAACATTCTTTTAGTGTTGATGTTTTTAATGTGGATGTTTTATTTTTATTTTTTTTATTGCTGTGTACAGGCACCTCTTTGGCTTTGTCATTTTACTGTGACTATTTTGTTTGATTGCAGTATGTGTTCTCCTGTGTGTTCTTTTCTGTGAGGTGTTTCGGGACAATGCCGCATGGTGATTTTTACACCTTAAATAAAATTGATTGACTGATGTAATGATAATTTGCTCTTTGTGATTGTTGATCAATTGTTATGTACTGTATCCTCTGTTATGGCTGCAAAGAGAATTTCCCCCATGAGGACGACTGAGGTGTATTGTAAAGATAAAATGTAAACGTTCTATTTGATATGAGTCGATATATAGAGAATGTGGACATCTAGATCTAGAAATAATAAAGATTAATAAATTACAATGAATTCATAAATAAATAATTGCTGAAGATTATGTAACCTAATGACACAAATTCCCATTTGTGTCATTCTCTTTGTCAAACACAAATAGAGGAAAACTCTCCCCCCCCCCATTTACTTTATACCACCACACTTCGCCGTATTTGGATTTGAGATCAAATAGGCTTAGTTCCCACATAATGACTTTAGCCATTCTTAAAACCTTGTGGCGTGTGCTGAAATCTGACACTGTGGCACGGGGCATCTGTTCTCCTGGAGGAGGACTCACTGTCAAAAACTAATTAGACACAACAATGGCTCCGATTCAGATCGGCTTAGCCTGCTGAGCAAACGCACACAGGCTGGAAGATGTAGGAGTTAGACTACCTACAGGCCACATCAGCTCATTTGTCCCACTTCAAACGGCTTAAACATTATGTTGTCTGTGAATGAGAAAGGAATCCAAGCATTTTTTTCAGATGTTATGTGTGCGATTAGGCAGGGCCCCGCTGGCATTACAGGCCACGAGAGAATTTAACACCCTGTAGCTTTTATATTTTCTAGACCTTTCCTCCACATTACAATACTTGCACTGCAAAATTAAAAAAGGCTCAGGATATATAGATTGTTAATTCATCGTAAATTGTACTAATATGTACAGAGTCATGCACACACACTACAAACTGATATGCATATGATATATGGAAGAGGAGACGATTGAGAAATGGTGTTCATCGCATCACATCAGCTACACAAAGAGGAGCCAACTAGTGGAACTGCCTCCAGCTAGGCTGCTCATGTGTAAAGTGAACGAAGGCCCACGATCGTCAGGCTGGGCTTCCGCCATGGGATGGCCGAGAAGGTGAAGATAGTCACCTCTCCTCTGTGTCTGGATTTTAGGTTGGACTACATGTCCAACCTATATGTTTTTTTTCTAAAACATCTTTTGGACTAGAACCTATAGGAGAATATAGCCTAGAGTAGGTGAATGGGGTACAATTTTTATAATAGTCTGTCATATTTAGTGGCCTATCTGGGTATGTTTCTTTTGTTTTAACTTTTCGTCATCGTCCCTCTCCCTCTAATAGTTTTAGCAATGGGTTCTGACTTGAATATGGATGAAATACATAAAGACCATACATCCATTGAGTCCAGTATGAAGATCACCTTCTTTTTGTTGCATATATTTAAAAACCTCCTTTAGAACTGATTGGTTGCACCACTGTGATTGGGTCATAGGTCAATGTAAATTGCTACAAGTCATGTACATTGCTTTTGATTTACTGTTTTTAAGATGGAAAATGCAGAGTTGTCGCAGCCCACAAGTGAGAAGGCCGCTTTCTTGCATAGCAGAATATTAAAGGTGGGATATGGGCTGAGAAATGTAGAGGGGGTTTTCCCAAAAACAGAGCAGAGGGAGATATATCACCTTTTTCTACCCCCAGCCACGTGTCTGGATTTGTATGTCAGCTCCTGTTTGAACGGCTAATTTAACTTGCATATGGCAAGAGAAAACACCAGTATTCTGCCGTCACCAGTGCACTGCTTAGAACAAGTCTCCCATTGTCTCCCTCTCTTGCCATTTCACGTCGCTGACCCCTTTAAATATAAAATGTTGGCCCATAATTGGGCCAAAATACCAACTGGTCTCCAAATAAGGTGATCTCACTCTCTGAAACTTGCGTTTTCAAAGTGGTAATGGGAAAGGTGTGTTTTCTTTTGTCATAATTTGATACACATAAACTCAATGTGCATTTACAGATTTACAAGCTCTGCATGAAACCTCTCCTTGTATCAAGATCAAGGAATAAAGAGCTTGTTTTCCCTTGCAAAATCTATTGCCCCAAGTATCTATTTAGAATTCACTAGTGATCTCTACATTCTGGTGTTCCTCCAAATATGAAAATAGTTGCCAATGTGGCAGGCATTCTTGACTTGCATGCTTTTACTTAGCTGGATATACTCAATGAGACATATACAGTATATTGGTGTTTGTTTGGCATAGATGGCAATTCTGCACACAATTCCATGTTGGCATCCTAGATAAAAGCAGTGTAATCTAAATATATATCTGCACGAACTAGCATGTTGTGTAAGCCTACTAAACCTTTCTGATCTTTGCCCTTTCATCCCTCTATCCATTTATCATTCCATACCTTATCACTTTTCTATTATCACTTGTGGGTGGTTGCTATGTACAGCCTCACTCCCCAATCTTCCTTTCACATTCATTCTATAATACAAACAATAGTATCTGGGTTTTTTCTGCATTGAAAAGGCTTAGGCAGCCCCACGTAAGGCTTTTTTCACCCCACCAAAGCCTTCTAGGAGAAATCATGCAAGAAAAACCATGTAAAAACAATTAAAAATCGTCCATGCATTTATTGCTGCAATTCGGTCATCCCACCAGCAGGCGCCTCATCCAGGAAATGGCGGGGTGAGTCATGAGGTCTGGATTTATGGATGAAGGATATCCTGATTGATCATAAATATTAAATCAAAATTAACTTTCCTTTTACTGATCTCTTGAAGACCGGAACTTACATTCCAAATATACAGTAAATGTACGGAGACACCACATCGAGTCAACGGTGGTAGTAAAGCCGGAGCGACCGCAGTCGCTGTCACGCAAAGTTACCACCTAAGCTTTATTTTGAGCCAGGAAAAACCCCCGTAGTTATGTCATGATTGTCACCTAACTTTAGCGTGAGAGCCATTTGAGCTTCATACATTACACAGCAACTCAGCAACCAGGAAGTGCTGAAGTTTGAAGGAACTGTCAATGTGTAAGGTGCCCTGGAATGCTTGTACATTCCACACGAAGGGTAGCCACACCAGGAGGGAGGGAATGAGAGACAACAGAGAGGGAATGTGGAAGGATGCCCTCTCCCCTTTACCCATCCATCTTGACCTGAAGACGAACCTTATACCAACAGCTTTGTTTGATTGGCGGTATGGTATACATTTTGTATTCCAGAAATGTGAAATGCCTTCTCTTTCTGTAGCAAGAGTAACATATTATTAGATTAAATAAAATAAAAATAAGAAATTCACCTAACCTAACGATGCCTTAGTGTAAAGCATCATTTCATATGGGGGATTCCCCCTGTTCTATACCGAGCAGGCATGGAACAGACACAAAATACATTTCATGTCTAAACTGTATGTTTGATCTCTTGGTAAAAGAGATTCCACTACAAAATGAAACAAGAAAGAGGCTTTAAACGCATGCAATACCCAACGTAAAGAAGAATTGATTTATCTTATTTGTAAAGAGAGTAAAATGGACAATTTAAAGTGAAATGGGATAAACAAAAGAATGCAATTAAGAAATGACTTGTATGTAGAGGTCCTAAAGATCACTGTGTAGAATTCCAAGGGACGGAGCCATTTTAACTCCTCCAATATAATAACCCCATGGAGGCGAATAACATTCACTCAACAAAACACTTGCGACATGAACTGTTCTTCGCAGTTGCCCAACAATTACAACTGAAATGTATAGTATTAGTAATTTAAAGTATTTTGTCCTCAGATATAAGTTGAATTAATAAAGCCCACTTGCATCAAAATCAGTTATATTGGAGATATTGTAAGAGGATACACACAAAAAAATCTATGTATAAACACTCCATTACAGCCTACCAACTAACACTTAAGCAGCTGTTTCTTTTCTTTTACCCGCCTCAGACGCAACAAGAACAATCCCATGAAGCCTTGGCCAACAGCCAAAGGATCAGCTGACAGCACTGCTGCACGACAAGCAACACGCACGCGCTTGAATCAACATACACACTTACAGACCCCCAGCCTGTACATGCACGCATATACCACAGCACAAAAACACACATACATTACTACTACAAGCTACGGTTGCCGTTTCCCCTGCAAGGGATAATAGGAAGAAACCAAAACAATGTCGGGTAAAACATCTAATATTGACTAATATTGAGCCTCACCCTGCTGACATGGCTACTACAAGATCTACAAGTCTTCTCCTAAATGAATGCCATGCTATTAAATGAAAGTCACTATACATTTTGGTGAAATTTAATTGCATGGATCGATCGCGGTTTTATATATACAAAGTATATTTCTTCGGCTTACATCACAGAAGGTAAGGGTGGGTTAGAATTCACTGACATCACTGCTGTAAGCTGCGTTGTAGTCAAAAGCCACCCAGCTTGTCAGGACAGAGACCAAAGCATATTGACTCAATTCCAAGACTTTGAGGTGCAGAGTCAAAGGATCAAAGGGTGTTGAAACTTAAGTAAAGACGGTACAAGTCAAACTAAATACCATGACTGCAATTGTCTGTCATTGCCATTTTTTTCTACTACTTGTCACAAGAGGCTGCAATGAAAAACAATAGAAAAAAAAAAGGATTGCTCTTCATTTGTCTCATTTAGTGTTTGATATTCGTGTTAAAAAATCTTGGCCGGCCTTGAGTACTGAGAGTGCGTCCAAGTGAATACACTGTCAAATCCCAGAGTCCTTTAAAACGCAGTATATTACAATATTTCCAATTCGATTTTCAACTGTGTTTGAGACGACAGTGGGATGTTGAGCTGTATGGTTACCTTGGACATAACTGGTGCAACAATAAGATGACAATTGAGAGTATACATCTAAATCGCATTTTAAAGTAATTATTATTCTTTTTTTTTAAAAGGTGTTTTTCTAACGATACGGTTGTTGTATAGCTGCCTCCCAACAACGGAATGACGGAATGACAGCGGAAGTTGGGAGCATGCTGCCAGTGGACAGTGCATAATGACACACGGTACATAAGGCATATAGTGATGGCAGTAGTCCATCACAGATCGGTGAAATAAAGAGAAACAATTAAACCTTGAAAAGATAATTAAACGTTCCACGCAATACGCAACGCCTTGCTTTATCTATAGTGTCAGACAGCTATTGTGCCCCAAACTCTTCCTTTTCCAAATAAAAGAAAACCATACACAAAGGATAACTAGACAGGCTGACTGAATGTTCATCTGGAACCACCAAAACACCTTATTGATCACAGTGTTTCTAATGCATCATTAAAGACAGGAAACCCGAGTCCTACCTTTTAAACATTAGACAGAGGGGGAGAGAAACATGAGCCATGATCATAACAGAGAGAAAGAGAGACAGAGACAAAACATTCTCAGGCTTAGTTAGACCTTCACATTTCTTCATATTGTAATTAAGCAAGGAGCCCATTAGGAAGCTCAAGAACAGCAAAACACAGAGTGAACTGGATGGATAAGATTTGATTGCAACAAACTGTATGTTCACAGAGGAATTTTACACTGCACGCTTGGTATTCAGGCTTGTGAACCGAGCCTTTATACTCAATGAGGGTAAATCTATACATGCAACGTGAAAACCATATCTCATAAATCCATTTCAGAGGTCTTGTTAGGCTAATAATCCATTTGCCTCTGAACAAAACTTTTTTCTGCAAGTGGAGCCAGAGCTACAACAAAATATGTCATATTCACAGCATTCAACACATCTATTTAAGTTTGCATTAAAGCCGAATAAATCAAAGTTCTTCACTTTCCATGATAGCTTGTTAGAAATGCTGCTGATTGACAACAGCTGTACTTGCATCACACCATGATCCTGAAACTTTTTTAGTCCCTTCACAGCATCATTCCACGCTGTGGCTTGCAGTATAAAACTGGAAATCGCCAGCTTTCATTAAAAATGTCTGAGGAAATACAAAAACGGCAAAATTTTAAATCACTTTTACAATAACCAAGGCCTTTAGATCTGTAACTGACTATTTTGTTATTTTATCCATCCAAACGTCAACAACAAGCACAGGCAAGCAAGACAATCTTGTGCATACGGTTTTAGACTATGTGTAGTGTACACCCCCCTGCCTCCAATGTATCATTTGGCCATATATTCATCAAGCAATCGAAACACCAGTCCAAACAATTTAGAAGCAAGGGGCAAGAGCCAACATATATGTCCCACATCACAGCTGACCCAGACGCTTTCTAATCGTCCACTACGACCACTGACCAGCAAGCAGTTCTGCTTTGTGTAGGAAGATTACTTCACTGATGTTTGTGTTCACAAGAGCAAAATTCTGACAAATTAAAATCGAGGCTCTCCCTCACCTGTGGAAGGGCGGTGTTGAGCTGTCTCTGGAGCGAGTCCCTCTCGTGGCTAACTTCGTGCAGCTTGCCCTGCGCCAGGCCCAGGTTCTCCTGGGTCTCCCTCAGGGTGTCGAGGAGACGGTCCCTCTCCTCCAACATGGACACCATCAGGGACTCAAAGTGGCCTTCCGAGTCCGACTGCAGGGGGGAGCCGGAGCCTCGGCCGCCCCCGCCTCCCCCGCCAGGGCCCTCCGCCTCGCTGATGGTGGGCATCACTTCGCACATCATCTGTGTCCGTGGCGGAAGGAGAAAAGAGACGAGGGAGAGGAGTTAGAGAAAGGAGACAAGGGACAAATCAAGCTGTCAGCACAGACAATTGACAATATGAAATAAATATGGCCTAATGAGAGAGTTATATTATCAGTACTAATTCTAACTCATATAAGGACCTTCTGTCAATGTCCACTGCAACTACCTGCAACGCATGAACCAAAACATCCTCTTTGGACCCAATTCTTCCAGAACTGAATCCATAAAAAGGTGGCCAACCTGATACTAAAGTACTAATCTCACCATTTTCAATGCAGTTAGCCCATAGAACAGTTTCACGGTCTCCTCTGCCTGTATGTCTAAGTGCAGGCCTTCCAGGCATGTTTGCCTTGATACTCATAGGGCTGCGTAGAATAAAACTTGCAGTGCCTGACAAAAGCTGCTGAGAAAAGCCTGTGGAGCTGCAGCCGCTCTCTACAACAAACAGCTTAGGGCCTGCAGACAGACTGTGAGACAGAAAGGCTCAGAATCATGTGAGCTGGATTTAACATACCTAAAAGGAACGGAAAGGAAAGGAACGGCGTGAAACAATACAGGAAGAGTGTCCAGAAACCCCCGCAAAACAACAATAACAAACTAGTCAAACTAGAGCTGAGAGATGTGACGAGATGAGACGAGATGTCGTCTGGGATTTTGGTCATCGCAATATTGCGACGATGTGGAATAATAATGCACTTTTCTGAACTTCCTAGTAATCAATGTCTCTACCTGCATGATTCGCAAATATTTCTTGCGTGTAAATATCTTATGGAAGCACCAGTCACCCCAGAAAATATCATAAAACCATCGACATTGGGATATTCGTCTACAATTATTGTAATATTTAATTTAGTCAATATCTCGTAGGCCAAACTTGATTCAACATTGAACTCTTTGCTCCAGCACTCCGATTTTGGAATGAATGATCACCTTTTGGGGGGGGCCAAGGTAAATGCAATGCAGTTGGGCAGGGGTTTCAACAAAATGGAATCAACAGTGCTATAAAGAGGTCAAGGCACCCGAAACCCACCGGCTCTACAGAGGGGAGGGGAGGGGAGGGGAGGGGGTTAACCATAACACAGATTGACAGATGGTATGTCTGGTCCAGCATCAGGAAGCAAAGATGAGCCGCCACGGCCGTGGAGGCGGCGCGGCACCCTGCAGCCACCATTCAACCACCTCATCAAGTAACAACGCATATCAATACACTGGGGGGACGAGGTGCAATGCAGACGCACTGGCACCACCGATGGTCAGGACAGGATGTGTTGGAAAATAGAGACGATTTGAACAGTTGGGTCCGCCGGCACATCTAGTTGAAGGGGGGGGGTAGATAGATAGATAGATAGATAGATAGATAGATAGATAGATAGATAGATAGATAGATACTGTAGATAGATGGATAAAGAGATAGATTGATGGATAGATGATAGATAGATGGATAGATAGAGAGATAGATACTGTAGATAGATGGATAGACAGATGATAGAGATGATAGAGAGATAGATAGATGGATAAGAGATGGATAGAGAGATATTGGGGGGGGGATGGAAATATACAATAAACCTAAAAAACACTCTTAGAAGTAATGGAAAGACAGTTAAAATAAATAGATATTTTTTAAAAGCAGTTGTTGGTTTGTAATAATTAGTGCAGTGATGCTGCCACGGTGCATTTAAAGGATTTTTTTCCACCCCCATTTTTTTATTTTTAACCAAATAAACTTTACTTTGGTTGTACTTGTTGTTTTTTTTTGTTTTTTAATCTATGATCTGTCGGGTCCCTCACCTTGGCAGAGCAGTGGAAGTCGTTTGATCGCGTCCACGGTACTTTCTTGTGTCCAACACACGTCGATCCAGGTCCCCCACCACCTCCACCACCCCGACGACGGTTTAAAAAGTCAGAGATGTAGAAACTTCATAAAACATAGAAATCGGCCTCTGGCCTCAAAGATCCATTACGGCTCTTCGGCGGGTGGTGGTGGTGTTGGTGGTGATGGGGGGGAGGGAGGAGAGGAGAGGAGAGGATGGAGGGTCTCGCTCCTCTTCGGGGAGAAAGGGAGGAATTCCGAAAGGCCTCGCCGCTTTTTCCCCCCACATCGACTTTAATCGAGCCGACTCGGCCGATTCGACGGTCGCATAGTTGCAACGAGCAAGTTTGGCGGATACACCGGCGACGACGTTCTCTCCCCCCAAAAAACAGACACGTTGAAGTCGTTAAAAAAGCAGCCCGGCGGCGGCGGCGTTATTGTTGTTGTTGTTGTTGTTGTTGTTGTTGTTGTCGTTTTTCACGGCTGGCTGACGTGGAAACAGCCGGAGCTAACTACCCGCTGGAGAGTCCGTTTAAAAGTAGCCGGCGAGCTAATAGCTAGCGGCTAAGCTATATCAAGTTGGCTAATAAAAAAAAGGGGGAATCGGGCTTATATCGGGTACAAAAGTAGACACGTGTTAAAATAGAACACCTCGCTCCGCTGTATATTCACGACGAAACGAACGGGACCGTAAGATCCCCCGAACGGGTCATCCAAAGTGCTGGTGCGGTGTTGAATGCTTCGGCTAGCGCCCGGGCTAGCGTCGGATAGCGGCTAGTAGCGTTAGCTGCCCGTCGTTTACGTTGAGCCCCGTCGCCACATCACCGCCCAGGACGAGGCTGGATCCCAAACTTCAAGCCAACGCGCGGCGTTAGCGAGGGTGTCGACGTTACAAGTAAATCCCAAGAGTACGAAGTATCATCTCCCGAGATGTGTTTTTTTTTCTTTTTTTTTCTTTTCTTTTTTTTCCTTCTTCTCCACGTCCCGTCCCCCCTTCGGATCCTCGGGTCCGGCTCCTTCTTGTCGCCGCTGCCTGCCAGGCTCGGCGGTCTGGACAGCCAATGGCAGACTCTCATTCACCTGCTGACTGCTGCTCCCTATGGGTGCTGTCTTTAGATGGATCTCTATGGGTGATGTCTTTAGATGGATCTCTATGGGTGATGCCTTTAGATGGATCTCTATGGGTGCTGTCTTTAGATGGATCTCTATGGGTGCTGTCTTTAGATGGATCTCTATGGGTGATGCCTTTAGATGGATCTCTATGGGTGATGCCTTTAGATGGATCTCTATGGGTGCTGTCTTTAGATGGATCTCTATGGGTGATGCCTTTAGATGGATCTCTACGGGTGATGCATTTAGAGGGATCTCTATGGGTGCTGTCTTTAGATGGATCTCTATGGGTGCTGTCTTTAGATGGATCTCTATGGGTGCTGTCATTAGATGGATCTATGGGTGCTGTCTTTAGATGGATCTCTATGGGTGATGTCTTTAGATGGATCTCTATGGGTGCTGTCTTTAGATGGATCTCTATGGGTGATGCCTTTAGATGGATCTCTATGGGTGATGTCTTTAGATGGATCTCTATGGGTGCTGTCTTT
>OMKR01009619.1:1061-11767 GCA_900302355.1 Cyttopsis rosea
CCAACCCCCCCAAAACGGCCGGGTAGCATCAGACGGGAAGAAAGCAGGGTGGGGGATGGGGGCAGTTTTAAGGGTAGGGGGTATAGGGATTCCTGCGTAACCACACTTTGCTGTGGGTGCTTTGTGATCACAGAAGCCACAACAAAGCAACGTTCTGTTCTTCACCAGAGCAACGATAAGTCATGTCCGCTGGATCGAACGTTAGGCACACAAAGGGATGTGATTCCTTGGCTACCATATGGAATCAAAGAGGATGTTGGGTAATAACCTCTCTATAAACGCGGTGGGACATACTTGCTACCGTATGGAATCAAAGAGGATGCTGGGTAATCAGGTTACTGGGAGATGCCGATGTCTGGGGCTGTTTCTTGGGTTTTGTCTTCCAGAAGTGGTTTACTCAGAAGCATAAAGTGAAACATGGCTGAAGACATGAAATTAAAATGTTTGCTTTGGAGATCACAAGCTACAGTAAATAATCTCCATCCATACAGTTCTTAATCCTATTAATACATGAAACAACCAAGTTATATAATTATAAATAACAATGTGCCTTTTATTTAAAAGTGGTTTGTTGTCCAGTATGTGGTGTGTACGGCTTCACTAATAAACAAAAATACATTTCACTTTCATTAGAACATTCATTTGATGTTAGCAGATATTCCTCTTTCCAAATGAGGAAACAAATGGAGTTCATAAAGTGGGACTGAATAATAAAATGACCAAATATTAGTTTACGGATGCTGGCAGTGATACTCATGGCAGCGTTGGTGTGTTATTATTTAGGAAAGTCAGCGCCAGGTTCACGTTTAACCTCAAGTTCAATATTTTCCCGAGCAGTGAATTAGGATTCCAGCAACGTGAACAACAACTGCAATAAACAAAACCCAAAAACACACAAGACACTGTGAAACATTCAGACAAGTGCCAAATAAATTGTACACTTGGATTGCAATTAGTTGGATGTCAACCACCATGTTAGGTTAGCAGTGCTTTGCAGCTAAATTAGACCACATAATTGTTTCAGCTTCCAACTGTTTTTATGTATTTTATATTTTCTGACCAAACATTTGACCCAGGAGAGCAGTTGGAGCCTTAGAAGTGGGCACGGGACCAGATCGGCTTCGGCCAATACATACATACGCTCCATTTTACTGCCTGGCAACCTCTCGTGAAGTCACTGAACAAAATGTGTAACATAACAAGTCCTAAAATATCTACATTGGCCTAGTTTGAAGTCTTTAAATTGTATTTTTATGAAAACATGAAATCCGCCAAAAGGGTGAGATAAAACCTTTGTGTTTTCTTTGAAGCAGCACAACTTGTTTTTACGATCTTCCTGAATCTAGTTCTAATTGATGTTTGTAGAATAATCCAATTTCATTTCAAGAATGTTCTCTAGCAGATAAAGAAATATTTAGGAAAACAATTTTATTAACCCAGCTTGTGACACATTGTCTTGTTTCTTGCGTTGCGTTGTATTCTGGTGTATTGTATCATGTGGACTGTTCCGACGGGTGCGTTTCATGTTCAAAGAGACGGTTTAGCGTTCATTCTCAAGTCCCTTTCTTTCTGGAATCTCACCTCCTTTGTATTCATAAATAGATATGCATAATCTCCTGCCACTGCTCCTCATAGTCAGGGACATCTGCAAAGGAAGTGATTGTTTTTCTTCTATATTTTCTCCACTTTGGGCTCCATTTGAGAACACGTATTCCCTGTGCCCTCAAAATGAACTTGGCACCAAAGTGTTGTTGTTTGACCAATTCAACATCTTTGTGAAGTTCACTTACTTTCTCAAACAGTCCAATCTTACCATCAGTGAGGTCTTATCCATAAACCCAAAGCTGAGGTCATTTCTAGACACCACCTTCCACTCCGCTACAGAACAGACACAAATCACAAAACCTAAACAAAGCCTTCAGAGAAAGGAGCCGTGGGCCCCATCCGAGTACGTCGGATCACTGCAGAGCGCTGGTGATTAAGGACCCACAGCCCAGGTCTGCCCTCCACTGCCTGTTTGCTTGAGAGAAGCACCATGCCAAGACAGAAATCTCCAGGATTAGATGGTAATAAATTGGCGATGAAATAATCCCGTTGGCCAATCCCACTTCGGGGGACGGGAAGTGGATTTTCCCAGCGCTTTGTGTCAAACAGAGACCAAATAGTTTATGGACATGATGAGTGAGCCTCATTGAGCCCCTCTATAACAACATGCAGGCATAGCGACTGGTTCTGCAGCGTCATCGCTCATTGTTTGGCTCAGTTTGAAGCTTTGTGAACAGCATTGAGTGACTCATATTTGTTGAAAACATTTGTCTTGGAGACAATAGCAACAGCAGAGATGGAGATAGCACAGTAACCACCAGCTGCCAGAGAAAAGTTATTCATATAGATCACAAACCTAAGCTACTTTGGAGAAGACATACGGCACAGCGCTTTGTGTTTACAATACTGAAGTGGTTCAATTTCATCTGAATTCGATCCAAATCACATCCCTGCAATTACTTTGATTTATAAACACAGCATGTACGTCCATTACCTTCCACTTCAACCAAACTCTGTCTCAGATGTGACTACACACTACGCCATTGATTACTTCTAAATGTCTGATCAAACCTTATGGAAACATATAATAACAAAATTGCAGATCTACTAGAAAAGGAAAGGATGTGGAGTGGAGTTTAACTGACTGAATAGTCAACCCGGCCAATAAAAGGGATGTTAAGGGTCTACAGTGAGCGTCAACATTCTGGATCCATGTAATTTGACGGAAGCCACCAGCCCACCCACAGCAGGCCGCACGGCCCCCGGACCGAGACTCGGGTCGCTGTCCAGAGACGGGAAAGCAAAACCTGGCGGTGAAGGCATGCTCACTGGGTATAGACTGTATACTTTATATATTGGTTCTTACAGTAAGTTAACTAAGGATCACTTAAGATCGTATTGTTCTTCTGAACATTAGATGTAATAACAAATAGTGAAGCTAAAAGAACAAAACATTTTCAGACCGTCTTATCTTGAGTGCCACAGAAGTGAAGAGTCGATGGAGATTCAAGATGTTTCTTAATGGCTTTGGCAGAAGCTGGAGCTTTGGAAACAAACATAACGATGATCATTTCTAACCTTTAGTTGTGGTTCAACGTCTTTAAAGGCCTGTTTCACATTTCCTCTACACACACTACTGGCAGGGATTGAAATAATTAAAGGGATTGAAATAATTTAAGTACTTTTACTCAGTTCTGCACTTAAGAAATGAAACTATTTTTAAGGTGTCATTTCACTCCACTCCACCACATTTCACTCCACCTGAAAGTACTGGAAAGTACTAGATAGTTTAAATAAATGGTGTTTTTATTGAAGCCATACAATCTGTTTGTAAAAAGGTTTAATGTTTAAAGGTGTTACAAGTATTGAATTTTAGAATTTTAGCAGTTTAGAATTTTCGGCATTAGCGCCGTCTGTGGACTAAAGCAATAGTGTTTCCAGCTCCATCACCTCTTGTCACAAGGAGCTACCTCAACTCTGGTGGAGCGAGTATTAGTACTGAAGAGGAGAGAGACACACGTAGATTGGAAGATGGAAGATGTTATGTGTATTATATCTCAGTTATGAGGTAATACAATTTACTGTACATCATTTGTAAATCAAATTGACAGATTTTACATGGAAAGCATTTCGAAATGTATGGAAATCATCAATCCTAACACCAAAGTTCTCATTTTCTACTGTCGGTTATATAGATGCATCAAAACAACATGCCCATTGAAGGATAAATAGTTATAAAAACTAAAAACTCTGTACGTTTACTCCTGCCAACAATGAGGGGAATTAGAGTAACCAGGCGGCCATCAGCTCTAAGATAACCAGTAGAGTTGACTGCATTACGGGCGGCATATGTCTGAAATGAGGTTGCGATGTTGAACGCGTACCTTTCACTTTTGATACTTGAGTACTTAATGTCAAGTACTTTAATAGTATTCCTTGAGTCAAGGGTTCCCAGAGTGTTTTCTTACTTACAGTACGGTTCTGGCTAATAGCATTGTGTGCTTTAATGTCGGCCATGATGTTGCTGTTGAAGCTGCTTGAGACTAAACGCTGTGAAAAGTTCAGCGCAGCACGAGCTTCCACAGCGGAGCATGACATCAGGGCTATAAACCGTGGCCGGGCCGTGCTTACGTTAGTGTCGTAAAGCAGCCTCCCAGATGCCTGATCCTCCAGACTTCGGTAAAGCTCGCTGATACATTGACCCTTCTTCGATCCCCTCCAAGAATGACGATAAAAACAAAAAAAACTGGCAAGGCACCTTCCACCGTGCCGGCAAGGGGATTGGAGACGTGCAAACGGCAACTTTCACCGCAAAGGTTATCGCGTGTAAGTTGTAGAATTTATCTACACGTGTCCTTCGTGTTTGACGACATAAACACGCAAAGAGCTTGAGAGTTTGCTCTAATTCGTCATTTCCAACACTGCCTCTGCATTTTTGACAGCGAGCTCTGGAGAGGTGGCACCGGTCCAACGTATGATCTAATCTCAGTAAATCCACCCCGATTGGTTAACGTTAAGTGGGTGACGACAAATCGTGCTATTCTCTGCGGTATCATCGTATTATGGACATCTGCATCCTCCAGTGCAGGGGAACAATAGAAGCACTTTGTCACAGACGCAGGCAGCCACGTGAAGCTGATGGAGACTCCAACATACAGAACCAATTATGGGACTTAAAGTATGTTTTACTGATTGACAGATACTTGAGGATCGGTTATTAATTTTTTGCCACGGAAAAAAACAAAACAAAAATTAAGCAGATGGATTCTTAAGAGGAACTTCTTGAATCGTTGGACTTGGACATAATCCATGAGACAATCCTCAGGTTCACGGTTTGAATGCTCCGCCTCGCTTCAAACCGACAGCTCTTCATATTAAATCCTTTCCCGTGTCTCACGGTGAGTTCGGCTCCTCGGCGGTACGTGCTCGCTGGCGAAGGAATGGACTTCTCAGCTCCACCACCGTGAACCCAGCTCTGACAGCAGAGAAGTCTCAAAAGTGTACGAGTTCCTGCGCACCCACGCACACTGCGCCATCGCAGCCCGACGGATCCGCTTCCTCTCCCGGTGCCTTGTGGGTACATCTGGACAAGCCATATAATTAGAGCTCAGTACGGCTACAGAAGTGTGGAAACATGGACCCCTCCAGAAAACTTGGGGGAGAGGTGTTGACAACTGTAGTTAATATCAGGGCTGCTAATCTTTGGTCGCACTCTTCACAGTGGGATGTGAAACGTTTGGTTGTGTGGAAGAAGACATTCAGACAAATAGGACTGGACACAACTTAGAAATGTTCTACAAGCAATTATAGGGCATGGCGTTCCTTTGGCGTCTTTCACCACAGGGAGGCACAGCCCCCGCAACCTAAATGTATCAAAATCCACTGTGAACTAAACACTCGGTGCACATGAAACCACCGTGGAAGCCCCATTGTTTACTGTTACTGCTGAATAACGCTGCACTTTTGGTCAAATTTCAGAATCTAGTCACTATTTTTACTCGAGTTTCCGCAGTCAGAAGTTAAAGGCAACTTGCTGGTTCAGCCTTGGTTAGCTGAGTTTGCTTTTAACAGTTTAGTCATTTGGTCCTGATACATAATGTTGGAGAAGGAGTGCCTCCAGTCGATGCTTGACAGTGCATCCGGGGCTGTAGTTGTAGCTGCTTTGCAGTTTGCACGTATCCACTGATACAAGGGGACCAGGACAAGGAAAGTAGCTTGGCTGCTCTAAATGTCTCTACAAGTCACCGGATCATGTTTGCATATTTGTGGCGTACCAGCCACTGCAGGTCCCTCAGCATCCTCATCATAAGACAATGGGCGGTGCTACTGCCAGTAGCATTGGAGCGAGTGCTGCTAGTCTGGAGCCTACTGTGAGACACATCTTAATCACATGCGTTACATGATGTATAACTTGGTAGATGGAGTAGGCAGAGTGGGATATTGAGTAAAGTACATAACCCTTCGTGAAGAGATTGAAGTCCCATAATGAAGTCCCCCAGAAAGAGAACAATAGGAGAAGATAAACAGTGAAAAAGTCAGATTGACTTTGATATTCTGCTTTCAATCATTGAGAGAGATCTAGAGCGACACTACTGAGCATGCTCAGTAGATAGCAAGCTACAATGTGTAACCTTCTTAAGGAGGAATTGACCGGTCTTTTCCAATTTAACACTCTTTCCTCGGGTCGTGGGCAGCTAATAACCGCCTTAAGTCGTTATATAATTAACGTGTTAAGATCGTGTCAGTAGCGTAAAGCTTGTCTAAGGCTTCTCCAGTCGCTCTATCATAAAAATAACCAAATATAATAACTCTGTTGGTCTGCAGAACATGGGGGGGGGGGCTTCCCCTTCTAACAAATAACATCTGAGGATTTCCGAAGGTTGACTCAGTGTTATTTCTTCTTTTTCTTCCTTGTCTTGGGAGGATGACTGGTACTGCTAATGTCTTCCAGCTGAGGACCAACCCCCACCCCTCGCCTCCCGCCCCTCTTATCGGTGCACGAGGTGAAGTTTCCACTCAGAACCGAGGCTTCCCCGCCGCCTCCCGTGACGGAGAGAGAGGGGGAGAGATAAAAAGAGAAATTCCTTATTTTTCTACCACATTAAAACATTGTTCATTAGGAATCAAACAGCGACAAAGATTCTAATGATCTGTGTCTGTTCGCCAGCCATGGTGTTTCTAAGACGCACTTACAGTATGCCAAAGTTTGTGTCTTTTATATATATACATTTATATATACATATAGTTTGCTTTGTGTCTTTAGTGGTTTCCTTGTTTGGCTGCCTCCCGTGCAGTGAAATTCTATTGGACCATGGGGAAGTGATGTGTTCCACATGGACTGATGGAGAACATACATGTTAGGAAGGTTCCAGAGGTTCTTTGGACCAAACCGATGAGTAGATAAATAGTATAGATTCCCTATGTCTATATTTGTCTGATATTTTGGATGGATTGTCTGTAAATGTCAGGGGAACTTTTAAAGTACTGATGGATGGAGACACAAGACACGGTCGTCCTCTTCATATGTCAGAGCTATAATTTACATTGATAATTTAATCCAATGCTTTCTAGATTGTTTGCAGGTCGTCTGTGGTTCTCAAGTCATTGAATAGGGTACAGTATGTTCTCATCTGAGCAGCTTTGATTCCCCAGTGGAATAAAGATTAGTTAAGTTGAATTTTGTATTTTGGAAACTTCAGGTTGAGTTCATTCGGTACCTGATACTCCTGTGCAAGCTGCACCGTGAAACTTCAAATGGAGAGGATATCATATGTGGTAAATAATCACACATATGTTCCCTCATTTACAATTGGTCAAAGGAACAAATTGTCCTGGAAGGAGTTTGAGAGGCTCTGAAAACCACATCGCTGTGGCCAAACGTTCCGGGGAGGTAGACGCTCGTCCCAACCAAACCACAAAACCTCTGAGATTGATCTGAACTAAATCTGAACCATTTAGTGAATCTAAGTCAGCTTCGTCCTTTGGGTTCTCTGTGTACTGTGTTGCATTTGTCTCTTTTCAACAGACTGTAAAATTAAAAAAGTGTGGAATGCCAACAGCTGGAAAGGTGTGGAAAGGTTGTGCTACTTCCAAACTATTGTACCTAATTTCAAGTAAATGCATTGATAAAACTAATACTCACTCAACAACAAATCCAAATATGAGTTAATTTAAAACAGCTTTTCCTCCAGTAATGGCAGGATGGACACAGACTGTATTCGTCATCACTTCGTCAAAACTCAAACTTCAAGCAGCAGGACGCTCAAACTGAGGAAATCGAATGCCATAATATGAATTATCAACTGTATCAATCCGCTTACAACATGCAGTACTTCATCCACTTTAGCGTATAAAAAGAAACATGGCTTCTCTGACACACTACATCATATCACCGCTCCACTTCCTGTCAGCATGTTGTCACGACGACACTGCATAGAAACTTTTACCGGCGTCTTGTCCTCACAATGCATTGTGGGATACGCTTGCACGGCGCAGTGTTCGATACTACGTTATTTCTCTAGCTGTAGTACTTCATCCTGGTACAGTACTTCTCACAAACTGTTTGATGCACATGTCTTTGCTGATGATTAGTGGGCGTGAAATATTATGGGGATAAATGTTTTACTGTTGGATGAAGTTTTCCAGTTGGATAAGTTGGATAAAGTTATTTAGTTGGATAAGTTGGATGAAGTTTTCCAATTGGATAAGTTGGATAAAGTTCTATAGTTGGATAAGTTGGATAAAGTTTTCCAGTTGGATAAAGTTTTCCAGTTGGATAATGTTTTACATGGCAGCGCTAAACCACCTCAATGTGGTTAAAGCTAAAACAGTGGCATTAACATGCGTCTTGGGTGATCTTATCCCAAGTGGACAGCTGTAAGTACAGGTGTAAACGCACCCAAACCGCATTGAGATCTAATGTCTGGGAGGTGGTCTGGGCCGCATGTGGCCACATTCTTTTAACAATGTAAACGCCAATGTGTCCTGGGCCACATTGAAGGACCGCCTCCTCAACTGACGTCCTCTGCGTAAGCGGAAGTGCATACTCATCGAGCGCCAACGGCGTCATATTAAAGTGCGAAACAACAAGAAGAAGCTACAACAACAGGCAAAATGGATTCTCGTGGATGGAGTACACAGGAAGCATGCTGAAATTTTGTTTCATACAAGTAGGAAACGCAAGAAAATAAATACAGCTAAAATAAACAGAGACAGAGACACAGGGAACAGGGACGCGCAGTGGAACAAAGATTGCTCCCTCTCCACGTCTCTACTTGTATGAAACAGAATATTTTAAAGTCCCTGACCTCAATTGTGTTTAAAATATTCTGTTTCATACAAGTAGGAAGCGAAAATAAATACATCTAAAATAAAAACACAGGCGCGGTGTGTACGGCACAATTCTCTGAGATATGTTCACGTTTTTAATTTTCCATACAAGCAAGAAAATGAGCAAGTTAAAAATTAAAATTAAAATTTTTTTTTCAATTTATTTAATATAACCAATTATATATCTAAAATTTAATCTTGCAGCAGGAGTGATTTTGTTCTTTGCTATAAATATTTTATGTAAAATATAATTGCTTATAACATTTTAACATTTGAGGGTGGTCAGCCGCCAGCGGGCTAGGAATTCAGATGTCTTTCATAAAAACTCTGTGGAGTGAAATCCACGTCACTGTCACTAAATCACATTGTCTAAAAATCCTTGAATCGCCGCTGCCTGAACCACCAGCCTGCGATCGCAAATCGGCACAACCAAATTTACATGAAACAGTATCATCACAATCAGGCCACGAATGACCCCTGCTTAGTTCCTTAGCATATCAATGGTGGAGCGACTTCTGGTGACTCCTTGACTTCTACTTACACCGTCACTTTCACTGAACGTAAATAAATAATAATGTATACGAGTGGTACACAACCCGTGGCTCGCGAGCCTTTGTTATGCCGCTTTAAGAGAGAATTTATTTTATTAAATTAGTTAAAGCTTATAGACTAAATCCGGGTCCGTCACGCATACGGGCTGATTTTTTTGTCTTTTTTTCGACCTTATTGTTACTATTTATTGTGCAATTTTTATTCCTGTACTTCACAGTAAGTAAGTCACTTTTTTACTGTACTTTTATCAGTTATTTATTAGTTTATTATTTGTAGACTGCATTAACAGCGTTATTCATACCACGTCTTACCGAAATAAATGATGGAAACATACTCCTTTCTGAATCTCTTTATTGTCAATATTCAATATCTCAATATTGATTAGTGCAGTGGCAATGCAACCTTTACGTACTGACATTTCAAGTGAGATACTGTAAAGAAAAAAAGTATGAAAAGATAAAAGGTGAAAATGTACTGTAACGTCAATTATAAAAAAATATTTACGTGAATACAAAAGAAATGTAGAGATTTTAGAGACACAAACTATTACTATTCCGACAATCAAATCAAACAATGCAGGAAAACACGTCTGGAAATGTAACTTGCGGCAGCTTGTAGAGTTCAACCGACCACTCGTTGTCTTCGTACGGATCGAGCCCGTTTATTTCCTTTATTTTGTCCAAGCATGCAGCTGTCTGTCTGGAGAGTCTGCTCACATGTGCCATCTCCGGGTGGAAGGTGCGCACTACACCTACCTGTATTTACCTGTATATATTCACCTGCGGCAATGCCGCCATGCGGCATTCCTGCCGCCACAGCAACCGTGTCAGATACATCTGTACAACACAACTCATTCACTACTACAACACTACTCATTCACTACTACAACACTACTCATTCACTACTACAACACAACTCATCCACTGCTTGGGGCTGAGTTTGCTGAGGATGTGTTGTATTAAATTAAAGCAATATGGATTTTCAGTTTTACAGTAGTGCAGCCAAACCGTGTGCAAAATAACCATGAATCAACAACATGCGACCACAGGATTGAATTCTCCCCCTGCTGCAATGCATCATGGTCCTGAAGCCAGAGCACAACCGTTGCTTACCGTTCACACAAAGCAGAGCCCGACCCTTCACCTCCATCTAATGGAAATGAGTGGTTTGCATCATGCGACTTGTGGACAGATGTGTGAGGAGCAGCGTTGTCGTCCTGCGGAGGGTCCTCTGGGAGATGTGTTGCAGCGTGCCGTTAGGAGGACCTCCACCAGAGTTTG
>OMKR01009622.1:4180-19982 GCA_900302355.1 Cyttopsis rosea
GGGGGCAGTGGGTCATGGTCCGAGCCCGCGAGCTCTATCTGCTTTCAGTCTGTGTGTGGTCTTTTCCTCCAGTTTACTGAATTACCGTGTCTAGTATCGTCGGACTGCGATCACTGAATCGTCTTTTTCCAATCAGTTCGTTTCCCCTCGCTTCCTCTCATCCTTTTCACTTCTGGGTCGCCTCCTCGCTCGCTCTACTGGTTGGCACTTGTTTACGTTGGATTAGTTCGAGGATGCTTCCAGTCTGTTAGCAGTCCGCTCCTCGTCGGGGCGCCAGTTTCTTCCCCCCCTTCATTTTGTTTTACAAGTTTGATCATTCCTGTTCGAAGTCAATTCGCTTTAAAAGTCCGGCGAGCGGTGCGAGAGCTGGGACACCGGCGCTCCTTTAGGAGCTGAGTTTGGACTTCTTGGAAGGGGGAAGCGGATCCCCTTTACTCTCCGTGTCTTCTTCGTCCTCCTCGTCATCGTCGGGATAGTCCACTAGCCCCACCAGGCCCCCCTGGAGCAGACAAACACAGTTCAAGTCCAGTTGTACCCAGGCGTTCCCGCTAGGTCAGTCATCTCTTTATGCCATTTCAGTCGCATCATACTACAAACATGGAGGTCAAAATTAATGATGACGGTATGATTGTAAAATGTATCACAATATGGAGCCTCAAATATTCGTGGGATTTTGAGTGAATTTATAGTGATATGCGATAAATGCCATGAAAACACCTGGATAATTATGTTCTACTTTTGTCGTATATTTCCTGTTATTAGTTCATTTTCAAGTTCATTGCATATTAACAATTTTTTATATTTTCTATTATCGTTTTCCCCTCTGGGTAATAAAGGATCTATCCATCCATCCAATCCATCCAAAAAGTACATAGGCTTATTAGGGCTATCATTAAGGGGAAATAACTTAAGTGAGGAGCAAAAAATAACAAACATAACTGACTAAACCAACAACTAAACAATAAAAAAAAGTATTTAGTTTAGTTTTTTAAATATATAACATGGATTAACCATCGTGCAAACATTTTGAAATGAAGCCAATAAGTCACCCGTCACCCTTACAGATAACAGGTACCTACTTTTGTGGTGACAGCCGTGGTGGGGGGCGAACTCCGTGCTCCTGAGCCCGGTGAACCCGGCGACCCCGGAGAGCCGGGATTCAACGAGGCGGAGGAAGGCGGGCTGGACAGCGAGCTCTTTGTGGAGCCAGAGAAGGAGAGCTTGAAGCTGGGACTCTGTCTCCCCGACAAGCTGGACTTCCCCAGAACCTCCTTGTCCTCCGAGTCCTTCACTGGGAGCAGAAAGGGACACGTGACTCTGCTGAGGTCACAATACATTTCAACTCAAACAATTTGACCCTTCATCCAACTTCACTTCTGGACACCTAAGGAGAAATTTGATTGGCATTTAAGATTGACTCTTAAATACAGACAACTAGCTGTTGAACAAACTGCGAAAAACAAAAATACATCTCTTTCCACTCCAACTCTCTCTCTACAAACTGTCTTTAATACGGCCTTCATTTTAACTTAGCATTTAAAAACATGTCCTGTGTTTAACTTCTCAACCTTTCAAATTGTCTCTCTGCTGGTGACAGTTTAGCGCCAGCTTCAGTTCACAGACAGAAAACCTGACAACTTCCCGTAAAACTTACAATAATTTACAACAAATAGTATAAGTTGTACACGTATAGCTCATGAGAAATCCATACTACTATACCATACTACATCACAAAACTCTGGAATGCAGCAAGCTGTGCACTTTCTGTCTGGACAAAACAGGTCTGACCACTGTTCAGTGGAGCCTGAGAATATTAGAAATGGCTTTTCCACCTATTTTCAGAATGAAGGATTTGAACATAATTAGGTCTTGAGAAAGATAATCGTAAATTGGACACCACTGAACCAGCAGAACTGTCTTTGTCCCATACTATATTCAACAAGAATGGATAAGACAAGAATCATATAGAAAATGGTGATTGGAATGATGGAATCATTTACAAACTTCTCTAAAAAAGTAAAACTAACCCACCACACCATTCCTCCCTTAAATACATTTAAAATTAGTTTGAGCCACTTACTGCCCCCGTACGTACATTTCTTTCGCTCCATGAACTTGCTGATAGGATCCATAAGGTCTTCCTCGCTCTTCATCTTATCAGAGGGCGGGACCACCGCCTCACCATCCTCCAGGTCGTCTTCGTCCGTGTTGAACCACATCTCCTCCTCGTCCTCCAGCGTCCGTGCGTCCCGCCGGAAGCGGTGGTTCCTCAAGATGGAGCGCATGCTGGAGGAGGACAAGCAAAGGTTAGTTCAAACAAAGGAATGGATGTACATTGGAATTAGGCCTGTCATTTTAAAATGTTACCTTGAGTTTTATACGGGATAGAAACTTTCCTTTTTTAATACTAACCTTCTTGTGTTTTTATAAAGGAAATGGGTAACGGTTAAAAGTGACTGGTTTAAAATAAAAAGATTTGAAAAATCCATTTAGACAAAATAATTAAATAAGACAATTACTCTTGAAAATTTGGCATCTATGCCAAATAATACTAATAATGTGATTGTATTATGTGATGCTGTATACTGATCTTCAACAGCATCAGCGCAATTCAATCAACACCATAAAATATCATATACAAAGTCCCTGTAAAGTAGATTCTGAAATTAGTTTCTAAACACATTATACATGTTAGAAAGTAATTGCTGAAAACATGTTAAGACTTAACTATGTAGTATTGAATTGTGGAGTTAGACCGCAAAATTGTTTTTGTGATCCGGATTTTTTGGGCGGGTCTAAATCATGGCTCCGTGACGAAACACAGTGGCCCAGGCATGGGCCCTGCCCTAACACTATATAATCATTGATTCACTGAGTGAGTTACGAGCAAACGTGACTCAGAATCACGTTCCCTCGCAACTCACCGAGAGCTGAACTGGCTGATCAACGGATTGTTTCAGAAAGTGATTCAGTTCAGCTCGTTCACCCAAAATCGCTCATGAACGACAACACTAGCGTGCGCCTGTATGTGTCATCCAAGTCACCGGGAGGCTGAGGCTGCAGGATCGTTTGCGCTGTAGTGCTCTATGTCGATCGGGTGTCCACACTAAGTTCGGTATCGATATGGTGTTCCTGGGGGAGCCCGGGACCACCAGGTCATCTAAGGAGGGGGCACCGGTCCAGGTCAGAAATGGAGCATCAGTTTGGGATAAAACACTGTTTTGGGAATAAACACATGGAGTAAAAGGTATCTTCGGGGAGACCGTGAACTCATGCCACGGACGCCGGGAACTAAAAAGAACCGTCCCGTTGGTTTGACCGCATGGGGTTTGGTTTGCATTAGCTGCATGCTAGCAGGCCGCGGAGCCCGACCTGTCCTGACCGAGCAGGGGGCACTGGAGAGCGGCGAGTCCCACAGCCAGACAGTAGCGCTTTGAGGTGAGCAACTAGAGACACAGGACTGGGTTCAGCAAAGGAACATTTATGAATGGAATTTACTCCAATGTAAACGTTTACCGCAATTGGGCGTGGTTTCAGCGCCTTCAGCGTCTCATAACAGAGAGGACCGCCTTTTTTCACGATTTGGTAACCTAATTTTATATACTTGCCGATGTTTTTATCATTCAAATTTGGCTGGGTGGTTAATATAACATTTTTCACTCAGAACACATCTATTTTTGCTTTACAGGGACATTAAACAAATCTACAATATTTAACCCATTAACCTCTTAAGCTCCGAGCCGGGGGGGAGTTGGTGCCACATACGAATGCCTTACACCTTCAGAAAGCAGAGACCCTAAGGAATAATTTGAGATGTGTCTTGACACTAAGTCAAAGGTAATAAACATCATAGTTGTAATTGCGCCTCCCTAAAAGACCACCTGAAGACCTCATGACCTTGAAAAACACTTTAGAAAATGTAATGCTGTGATGCGGTATCAATAACTTTTGAAAATTGGAGATTTGTGTGAATTTAACAATTTTGACAATTAGATGCCAAGCATTTTTCACATTTTTCGGAAAATGGCTGTGATTGTCCTACAGGTCACAATAGGTCATTTTATACAGCAAGGTCAAGTTAAAACAATTCTGTCATCGCATTGAAATGGTTACTATGAGGCCATATTTCATCACACATGAATGCAATTGGGCTCTTTGGATTCACAAGGGTCTCAACTTTGTAGCCATACCCAATTACAATTCCATGACTGTTTAGTTACCACAGTGTGCAGAAATGGGGAAAGAAAAAAAGGCGAAAATAACATTTTCACCGCATGCAGAACCGGGTCTGTTTAGGACCCTGAAGCTACAGGGAAAAGCGTACGGTTCAGAACCGTGGTTGCTTGATTCCGCGGTATACCTTAAAACGATATACTGTTACATCCCTACATGCTACACAGCTACAGATAGGTCTACTTGTCTAGTTTCCGCAGCTTAGCTGTAGCTTAAAAACTGATCTCGCAAGAGCTCGTCAAACAGGGACTGCGCCATGGACCCGCCGGCAGGTCCGTGGGGCTTAAGAGGTCATACTATGAGAACCATCTTGGTGGCTCTGGAACGGGATGCCAGAGCAAATAAGCTTGGCAGTCATTGCTAGCTCTTCATTTTATGTACTTTTATTGGAAACCATATCCTGATTTTGCATCTTTTAGAGGCAAAATATGATCTTGAATCCACTGATCACTAGAAAATACAGCCAGTATCAATTTCAGCTACCAAAATAAAAATTGTTAAACTTTTAAATGAGGCACTTTCAAAATACCTAACAAAGCTTTCTCTAATAAACGGCACCATCCAGCTGCGCTGACAATAAGAACTAGACGCTATAAATATCTTCCCAGATGTGGCCTCAGCTCCCTTAAGCTGCTGGGTGCGATTGCCCCGAGCTGCAGCAGCTAAAATCATCTCATTCCATCACAAATGCTATTAGTGTCATCAGGCGCTTTCCTCACCTGTCCAGTTTGGGGTTGTCCTGCCGCTCTCGCTGCTGCTCGTAGCGCAGCTTCAGGCCCTTGAACGTCTGGACGTAATCCACGTCTTCCAGAGCTTTCCAGTAATTCTCTACTATGTGAGCTGTGAGAGATTTCACATCCTCCTGGGAGCAATGGGAGGGGGGAAGGAGAGAGATAGAAAGACAAGAGAGGCCAGAAAGCCAGAGGAACCCGTCCAATTTAGAAGAGGCGGAGACGGATACCAGACCAGGTTTGAGACAAAGTGAGAAAGAATAAAGGGGGAGGTGAAAGAGGGGAAAAAACACCCACAAATAGCAGGCAAAGAAATGGAAGAGAGGAGAGATCACACCAAACTAGTTAAGCTTGAATCTCTGAACCGACAAGTTCAAACAAGTTAAACAATTAAACAAGGAAATCCACAGTAAATAAATCTACTGCATGTGGGAAATGGCAGTGGTTTGTTGTTGTCACGGGCGACACTCACCACACGGACGTACTCGAACATCTCGATGATGGCTGAGTTCATGAGGTTGTAGCGCGAGCCGTTGTTGAGGAACGCCTTGACCACGGGCTCAAACAGGAAGTTCCTCATGATGTAGCGGTTATAGAACTCGTCCTTCAGACCGATGATCCTTCGCATGAAACGCAGGGCGCCTGGGACCGTGGAGGGAGAGGAAGTTACACCCGCCCTGAGAACGCCCTAAAAAAGCATGTTGCAGTTCTCCAAATCTAAAGGTTCAGTGACTCACATAGTGCCAGGAAGGCATGCTGGGAGGCAGTGAGCACCAGCACCCTCCTGAGGATGTCCTTGTTTATGATGTAGTTCTTGATGTGGTAGGTGTGGTGCTCCACGCAGAATGTCAGCAGCTCCAAGATAAGCGCCAGCAACTGCGACGTTTGGAAGTCATCTGGCAGCAGGGAGAACAAGGTTAGAATCTTATTTTTATTCTTTCAAAGCATTTTAAATTTAGTGCACCTCGCATTGCCTATTATCAACTGCACATGTAATTGCCTTTCGTTTCGTTTTTTTTTTATCCCTTTTTTATGTGAAACACTTCGAGCTGCATTTCATGTATGAAAGGTATATATAAATAATATGTATTATTATCATCTTTTGTGTTCAAGCCATGCTAATTTCTTTAACAACCCCTAGTCTTTCCATACCTTTGCTAGGCTTTTCTTCGGTGGTGTTGGCCAACAACGGAGCCGAGAGGACGTGCATACAGTGCTTGTAGAAAAAGCTCAAGAACTCCGTCTTCTCAGTTTTCTGTTGAGAAACAGTGCAACAATTTAGAAGTTATCAAAAAACAGTTTTTAAAGGTTAAGCCAAAGGACATCATTTCTAACCCACACAATTGTTAAATTGTTAGAGAATGTCACTTTCTACAAAGAGAAAGCCTTCCAAGTGCTTTTGTAACTGAAACTTGGGTAATCATGTTAAAATAATAATATGTATAGTAATAATAGTTTCCAAAGTGCTTCTGCACTAGATATTCCTCCACCCAAAGCTATATTCAGGCCAGCAGCCAGCTTACATTCGCCGTAGCCAGCATGTTCTCTGGGTCCACCAGGGTCCGCAGCAGACCCATCAGCTGCACCGCGCCACCCAGCTCAGGGTCCGTGTCGCAGATCATGTGTTCTATGATCAGGTTGATCAGCAGGATGTCCTGGAAGGTGGAATAAAAATAAAATTTTAATTTAATTTAATTTAATTTAATTTAATTTAATTTAATTTAAAAAAAAACTTAGCAAGGGTCTCCATCACAACCACTTATGCTTTACATGACACGTAGCAATATTGTGATTCCAACAAACCACAAAATTGATGACAGGACAATCAAAGGAGGACCGTGGATTTGGTCCTGATTAGGGCTCCATACTTTCCAGGGTCCACATCTTTGAACCCGCCCACTCCATGGACTGATTCTTATGGTCTGGTATTGCGACATGGAACAGTGATTCTCTGGTTGAAAAAACATTCTGTCCAATGAGTGCCGCGGACAAGAATTAACAAATGAGCGCCATGGCCGGGCAGTACCAACAGTTAACCAATGAGCGCCATGGGCGGGCAGGACTAAAGATTAACTAATGAGCGCCACGGGGGACTAACAATTAGCCAATCAGCTCCACAGGCGGGACTAACGCTGTTGGAGGAGTAATAACAGCAATGGCGGCCGATAAGATAGTTGCTAGTGGTTAGGGAAATCCGAATACCCCTTCCCCACCGAAATGGGTTAGAGTTGAGGCAATGTCGGACTGAAGATGGAAACGGAGCTGACAATTCTGTCTGATATCAGGATAGCTCCATACTATCATCTGATGTAATAACCAAACTGCATCGAGACGATCAAGTATCGAAGGCATTCAATTAGGCCAGAGCAATGCAATCATCGACACTGACTGGCATACATTGCAACCTGGACCCTTAACAAGCAATAACCAACTAGGATGTAGGGAAAAAGAGACAAAAAAGACAAGCATTCTCATGGCCAAGCAGACCAGTTGAATAAGCCATGGGGTAACAGATTCTCATATTGTGCATTATATTTATCTTGTTTCATATGAATACCTGCTGTTGGCTGCTGTGCTGCAGATTAAATGAGCAAGATGAGGAAGTAAGAATGCAGTGCTCGACAATGGCACTTGATCGATATAGATGGAGATTTTAGAGAATAACACTGTATTCAAATCTTGATGAGACAAATGACGTAGCCTGGCTGAAGTTAAATCAGCTGACAAACTTACCACATTAACAGCACACGGATATAAAGTTCACCCTTAAACCAAAAAGGTCATTTTTGAGTGAGGTGGAATTTTGCCGAGATTGTCCTCGTCGTGGAAGAATTTGAAGTTTATTCAACTTTTATAGGCACATATGCAGCACATTACAAGCTGCGAGTGTAGATGCTGTAGTCCTGGGTTCGAATGACTCACCGACTTTATTGTGAAAGACTACTCTGGCCAAGAATGTCCTTTTATATTTTGTTGCAGGCTGATAACGTAGAAGTAATAGTGAGTTGGCTCGTACTCTTTCCGTACTCCAGTCCAGGTGAATGTGAGGTGCAGCAGCAGGTCCAGAGCAGCTTGATGCCTCTGATGATGGCTCGGAAATGAGCGGAAATACAAGGTTTGAGCATCTTTCAGAAAGTTTGCAAATTGCCTCAATGAGATCCTCTGGTTTGGCTTTTTCATTTGGTCAAATTACTCCTAGTTGGTCAAATTGTGGCCTCTATGTTCACACTGCAGGTTCGATGTCCAGGGCACCCCCAGGGTTTTCCAAGTTAGATTTAAGACTTTTAAGACCTTTAAATAGCACTTAGAATGAAATTTAATGCCACCTTCATGGCCATACTGCCAAAAGTATGAAGGATATAATGAAAAATCTGTATGGATCTTAAGCTCTAGAAAATAATAAAGTACTTGAATTTAATAAAACATTTTATTATAATACATTCATATGAAATACACAATGGCTTTGTGAGGTGTGTACTCTAACTAATAATAAAAATGAAAAAGATGTGTATTTGTCCCATAGTAGTCACAAAAGCTCCTATTTGAACTGAAGCTAATTTTCACATTGTGCAGAAACTGTTTTAGGTTAAAAAAAAATAAGAAAATAATAATAACAATAATAATAAATATAGCTGTAGGTAGCAATGCACAGGGTCCAGGTTAGTCGCAGCAATTGCACCAATGTGAAAACAAGCCAAAAAATGGAAGTAAATGATAATTAACGTAACGTAAACTGGAAACGCCCCATTAACCACAAATAATATGCTGACTTACTCAAACTCTTGTGAACATTTCACAGCGTCACCGCTTATTTGTTTGAAATGTCACCAAAATATATAAATGTGAAATTATATAATGTTGATAAATAAATATAATAAAATATTGATTATTTTTAAAAACACATCATGTAAAAAATATATATCCATTTATTCATTTATTTATTTAATGGTTGTGTAAATCTACACTGGGATAAGCCTGCGCTGTCCCTTTAAGAGTTTAAGTCGCCACTTGATGATGTCATCTCTCTGCTGCACCATGGGAGGAATCTCCGCGTCGTGGAGTGACACAACGCAGGGAAAGGAATTCGCACGAAAGGATAAGAAAAAACTTTAAGACCTTTTTTAATGAAATTCAATACTTTTAAGGCCTTACTTTTGAGAGTATTATATTCAATGTTTTTTTTTAATACTTTTTAAGACCCGCGGGTACCCTGGATGTCATTATGTAATAATTTCCTTTTTGACAATGTATGTGTAGCCAGGTGGGGCACACGATGCACTCATATACCACACAATTTTTAAATGATAAGTATTTCATCTATTCAGTGTCAGCAAGGCAAAAACTAAACTAATTGTTTGTAATAATAGTATATGTGTTCAGACACCCAGCTCCAGTCATGGAGTATCGGGACCCGCCCTCATGTCCCAAGGCCACCCGGTTGGATTTTTTTTTACTCACGTCGTCATTCTGCTGCGACTCCTGCATGACGAACTCTCGTACCATGGAAGGGTTGTACTCCACCAGATAGGAGAAGATATCAGTGGCCGCGACGCGCACCTGAACGTCATCCATTCCCTGTAAACCACATACATTGTGTTACTGAATGTAACTTAGAACAGCAGAAACATAATCAGTTTTGCTCATATAAGCAAGTCATATTTTAAGAAGAAATTTTCCAAATTCTCTTGATTCCAGCTTCTAAAATGGGAATATTTTCTTTAGTCCTGGATGACAGTAAACTGAGTATCTTTGGGTTGTGGATAAAACAAGACATTTGAGGAAGTCACCTTGGGCTTTGGGAAAGTGATCGACATTTTTCAGCATTTTCTGACATTTTATAGACAAAAGAACTAATCGATTAATCAAGAAAATAATCGACAGATTAATCGATAATGAAAATAATCGTTATTTGCAGCTCTAGTAACAAACAAGATAGTCTTTCGACAAAGACACTTTACTCACCAAAATGACCTCGAGTGCAGGTAGAATGCCCATGTTTGACAACGTCTTAAAGAAGGCGTCTCTGTTTTGAGGTTGTAACGTTTGTGAGAAAGCGCAGAATTCCTTTAGAAAGTTTACCTAGAAGGCAAAACAGACTATAAGCACTATGGTAAAAAAAAGAACATCAAAAAAATCAATACATACTTTTGATGATGTTTTGGCATACCAACTCATGTCTTTTGTCGTCCTCTGTGGCCTCGTCTGTTAGCTGTGCAAAGAGGTCCGTCAGAAACTTCTCATCATCCTGAGATGGGGGACAAAGAGTCAAATGTACAGGATGAGGAACTGACCCTAGAGCTTCCTACCTATCTGCAGTGAGAGCTGAGGAGTTGACTTGTACACAACTGTATCACTGACTGGAGTGGTAATTTATTCAATATTTAAAATATCTGTCGTTAAGAACCTTATTTCTATGACATCATTAATGCTAACCCGCTTTTCTCCAACATCAGACTTTAAATAAATTCATAATGTAAACACCCTGCCAAACTAAAAATAAATTGACATTTAAAGCTAATACGTTACAATATTATGACAATCTCTAAAAGCTTGTCTCATGCAGGCTGCAGGCAACGCGCCACAGAATTCTGTTTACTTAACATTCGAGTGAACCATCTTGATCTATGACGCTGGGGATATTAAGTTGAGAAACTCGGCAGACTAATGACATGCAAACTTAACGTGTAAATGAACAGGGGACTGTCAGAACTAGATCTTGTCTAAACACAGACCGTCTATCAGTTACATTTATTTAAGGTCTGAGATACTTTCATTGAGGGGAATATTTCCAAGATCACAATTCCAAAGAACTCCCCATATGTGCTATGTTTACAGACACAGAAAGAAAATGTCTGTCAATAACAACACCAGTACACTTGGCACTTGCTGAAATCAACACTGTGCAGCTGGGATTGTTAGGTTTTGGATCATCGCATGCCACGGCCTGGTTCGCGGTGGGCAAGGAAACCGAGCGGCCCGTATCAGCTGTGTTTGACTTCAGAACCTCCAGTTGCACGGCACACATGAGTCAACAACATGCCAGTTTCGGTTTTCCTGCGGCACGGCACAACCGATTTGCACAACACTCCTCCATTTCTATGGAGACGGCCGTACATAAACACTGGTGAGTTGACACAGTATAAAAACAGAGGTCACGTGACCATTAAAGCAGACAAACTCAAAAGACTCAGCAGTCAAGCACACTCTGCCAAAATAATATTAAAACCATTTAACAATCCTACAGTGACTCCAGTTCCAAGTTCACAGTTATAAACCAAAATTCTCAAGGTCATGATCCAGACAGGCAGCTCTACTTGAGTGTGCAGTTGTAAAGTAAATTCATTTTGTTGAGAAGTCTAATTCCTTAATATGGTATAAAGTGAGTGTGCATATAAATTCTACATCTCACCTGAAGCATGCCGACAATCTCCACCTTGTTGAAGAAGATGAAGGAGTGCAGGGTGGACAGCATGTTCTCCTCAAACACCGAGGGGGTGGGCAGCACCATGTCCTGGATGTACTGCACCCGGTACGTCTGGTGGATCTTCTGACGCAGCTCAGGGTCCGAGATGGGGATGACCTCCTTGAAACGGGCCGTTTTCATAAGGAACTCACGGTGGCACCGTGGTTGTGGCAGCGACGGGTCAAACTCCAGGCAGCCAATCACGTCCATGATGCATTCCTCAGAGAACATGACCTCGAACAGGGCAGTGCGGTTGAGCAGGAAGATGCCCTTGATTATTTCGTAGAGGTGGTGCAGCCCCTCGCGGTTCTCAAGGTCCTCGCACACGCGGAAGAGCTCCAGGAGCTTGCGAATGTAGCCTTCGTTCTCCACGGCCAGAGCCAGCTTTTCTCGGCGCAGTGGTGACGGGAGCGAGGAGGCCACCAGCTCAGCCAGGTCCTCCAGGCGATTCAGCTCGCAGGGCGGCAGCTCCAGACCCGGTGACGACATGTCGTCAAAGCGCTCCTCCTCGGATTCGTCCACCACGTCCTGGGTGATGTCGACCGAGGGGTCCTTCCCCTGCACCTGCACAGAGAGGACGACGTCAGGGTGATGCAGCAAAGAACCTGTTTTGACAAGGGCATGGATGCAGCGGGACACACTCACACCGCAGACATGCACCTACCTGGCATATTTTCTCCCAAATCTCATCGCAGCCTGCTTTCTCTTGGAAGCTGAGCGCCAGATCGTAGTTCTCAGCCTCTGACCACACTATTAACGTGTCCTGTTCACAAACCGACCAAACACATCATTAAATATAACACCCCTCTTTTAAGCCATGGAGATATCAGGCCATGATGACGGACTGACCTGTTGCTTCTGATAGGCTGTGTTTGGGTTGATTTTGGACTCCAGCAGTAGGGAACCTGCAACAATCAACACAACATATTGAACCTCACACTGACGCCTCACGGAGGGAGCTCGAGAGGGACTTGAACATAAGATGTCAGTATCCGTTTTGGCCGACTACATTTTCATACACAAGGAATTTGGCTCGGTAAGGGTTGGTGCATTGCTGTACAGTCAATTAGCGTTTAGACAGCTTAACAGTCTCAAAAAAGGAAAAAATAATTATGCAAGAATATACTGAATGTACAAAATGTGTTCTATGCACAGGATAAATCAAAAGCTTATATAGCAAGGGCTAAGTGGCGGTATGGTTGCTAGCATTGGCTGTGGATATAAATATGAATATAGATCAGATATTCTGTACAGGATGAATAAATATGTTTACATAATACGGGAATGGAGAACAATGGAGGAGTAGGTCAAATTCGTCTAATTACGAAATTATTACTAAATTATTACCATGTCGACAATGACAGTCCAAATTATTATTATAAAGTTACCATTGTGTATTAAAACGTTACTGTCATCACCATCATATGTCATTATTATGGGTCTAATGTGATGGTGTGAACTTAAGCTCAGTGGAAATGGAGGAAACTTTTTTTTTTTTTTTTAACTTACCATCACTCTCTGCTCGCACCAGCAGAGAGGTGCCCTTCAACCTCTCCACATAGCCCGAGGAGACGTGGCCGGTGCCACGGTCGTCCCACTGCCGGTCCTCGTTGAGGGTGTAGACTTTTACCCGGCGCCGGGTGTCCGTCATCCTGGCAAGGTGGATCTAAGCAGTCCCAACCTCAGCCTTCAATGTCTACCCTGACCCCAGACACCTGTCCGCGGCGAGGACCAGTGCCTCTTTGACGCAACCCCCAATGCAGCTAAGGTGTAACGTCCAGGGTTTTAGAACCGGACGACCCGCTTTGTGACCACCAGCTCCGGGTCCAGACAGAAGGTCTATGGGTACGGTCTGTACGCCAGTTAGCACCGTTAGCCAGTTAGCAAGCTGACAAGCTAAGCTAGCACGCTAACTGCGCTACACGCAACATCCACCAACATATCTTTCGCAACGAAGGGAGATATCAAATCATAGACCGGCAGCATCGTTTGACGCGTACGGACCGCGAACCCCCCTCGTTTTACCGCTGAAATGGAGGCAGGGGTCGTTACGTCCCAGTAACACGCTAGCTGGTTAGCATTAGCTGCTACTTCTTCCCCGAGTGTTCCGCCATGTTCTGGCTCGGGGGCCGCGGAGAGACCGGTCTCTCCTTTACTGGGTTCCGCGCATTCCCCACCCAAAATATGCGAATAACCCGCAGTCGGGCGGTTGCTTCGAGCTTATGGTTCAAGCTGCAGCGCTATATGTCATTCATTCCAGACGGCTCGCATAGATAATTGCTAGCTGCCCCCCCGTGAGTATTCCGCCATCTTGGGTCCCTTCAGAGGCGGTACGGGGTTTCCCGCACGGCAACAACAGGGCAGCGCTCCACGTTTAAAGGGACAGTACGCGATAAAACGGAGCGCTGGATCCAGGTTAAAGCAAGGTTCGGTAATCCGAACTGCAACCAGTCAGCTCCGTGTCACAAATGCTCATTTAAGTCATCTTCCGGCGTATTTGACAGAATGTCGACGCGTGTTTCTAAATGTTTTTTTTGTAAACTTATATATATTTTATTGTAAAATTTGTAAATAATTAAAATAAAGGATTTACATTTCTTAAATGCGGAATAATTACGTATCTTGGCGATATCTTATTAATTTGTTTTCGTAATATTCATTGTATTGGTATTCAAGTATTAATTTAACTACTCTGAACAATGTCAATCAAATGTTAAATAGACCACAAATCAAGTCTGAAAACAGCTGTTTATTTTCTTTAAAATAAAAAGGAGGAGAAAAAAATCTAAATGTTGGGCACAAGAGAAAAAAAAAAACAATCACTGAAATTCACAAATTTAAATGGTGGTATAGTAACATACAATATGGAAAATAATTTCCCTTGGTTCACCGACAAAAAACAAAAACAAACATGGATTCAGACATTCACCATGATAAACATTAGCCGCATCCATAGACAACAGTAAATTCAAATCCAATCCTCAAACAGGTAAAAATAAAAAAAAACCCACACACACACACACACACACACACACACACACACTAAAGAAACCTGGATTTGACTAACAAAAATATCTGTTTTTAAATGTGACCTATGGAGCCCCTGCCCTCCCCCAGATTCCACTTCACCAATAAGTAACGCATGAATCCACGCACAACTCCACAGATAGAAAAACACCTTATTCTCTTCTCTAAGGAACTCATTTGAACCCCATTTCCCGGCCAATCATACAATATTGTTTCTGTGCACGGATATAAAAAGGAGTTTAAGAAATGTATCATAAAGTTATTTCACGTTTCTATCGGTGCACAGAAAATTGCTCCCAGGTCTGGATAGAAGGCTCGTCTTTTACTTTCCAGCTTGCTGCGCCTGACGCCGCAGCAAGACATAGATCTTCTCCTTGATCCAGTCTTTGTTGTATGGCTGATACGTCTGAGTGTCAGCCCTGTACCTGAGGGGAAAGAACACAGGCGTATCAAGGACCAGCCATCAAAGACCCCAGGGTGTCGTTTTGAGGGAGCAACCCTTTGCGACAAATTAAGACACTTACACAAGACAGCTCAGGTCTGCCAGGTCGTCGATAAAGTCAAACAACTGGCTGATGTCATAAGTGATGGAAGGACTGTTTGGATTCATCCTCTTTAAATGCTCCTCATACATCTTGCACACACCTGGGAGAGAAGAGAAGGGCACGGTATAAATCAAATAAAAAGGTTTCAAACAGGCAAAACCACAGTAGCTGCACACACAGGGTTCCAAGATTAACACTCGATAAGTACAGTTGGCCAGTGATTTATTTTTAAAATTGTAAAACAATGTTAGACCTAAATTGCTCTTTCCCATGTTTGCACTGCAGACTAAAGACTCATTGAGGCAATGCTGTAATAATAACAGAACCATATTTTCCACCATATCTAAAACTTGTGAGTCAAGTGATTTGAATGGGCGATTCAAATTAAGAGATTAAAGGGGACTACTAATGAAAAGGCTGGCGGATTGGCTGTTCTGTTGTAGCATGTTTGCTCGGTACTTTTACTTCAGTCAGTGGAAAATTTTAGTCTCATCACTTTACTGAAAACACAAGCTAGTTAATGGCTCTGTGATATTACAAGATGTTTCCATCGAAAGAGACAATGAAAAGTAGTGTACATTTAACAACTGGAAAGAAAAAAAATGAAATTAGCAAATTTCCATCCCTTTCTGTCATGCTTGACTCATATACACAGCAACCACTTTCCCTTAGAAGCACAAATCTAAAAGACAGAGTGCAGACAGATGCAGTTTGATGGTCGACCTGGACTGGCGAGAATGTATCATTACAAGATATTCTAATACTAAACCAACCAAGAGTCCATTGCATGTTGTTCATCTTTT
>OMKR01009644.1:3673-15906 GCA_900302355.1 Cyttopsis rosea
TCATCGAGCCCCGGAGAGGCCGACAGGTTGTGATGATAACAGCAGCACGGAGGAAGAAGTCCAGTTGTGATTTGGTGGTTTATTGATCGCGGTGACTGCTTTGTTGGCGTTTGTGTGCGTGCGCGTGTCCGTGTGCAAATGAGATAAAAGAAAATCGAGAAAAGTCGATTTTCATCGTGTGTGTGTGTGGTGGGGTGCAAAGGAGAACGATACTGTGCAGGAGAGTAAAAATGTGTGTGTGTGTGTGCGCGCCTGCCTGCCCCCGCCCTTGTCCTCTTTCTCTATTGTTTTGTCTGGCAGCAGACAGCCACTTGACATTTTGAAGGATAATTAAAGATTTCAAAATGTGTTTCCCTTTGGCAAAGCCTATTGATCTGGCTGGCTGCTCATGCATTAAAGCTATTCAGCCCACAGGAGCCTAGGGACCTTTTTATTGAAAACAACAAATGTGATATGTGTCGTTGCTTTCCCTGTTGGAATGTCCTGCTGTTATTGATCCAAAGGCCACAAGCTATTTGCTTATGTATGTTGTCTGGCGAGAAATAAAATGACACCTCGAAAGGCCTATTTGTATTTTTTTTTTTTTTATGCTGGAATAATTATCTACTGGAAATAAATAAAATTGTATTTCTATTGAAAGGCATCAATGCACATGTGATTTTCAGAGAACTGGACAACATAGTTGGCTGCATAAGCTTAATATCTTGTCAAACTTCAAAATGTTCTCATTTACATGTAACTACATATAACCAGATATAACTGTACTGGTAAGTATGTTGCATTCCAGGAAGATACAAAACTAACAAATCATACATTTTCTTTTAAAGATCATTATTATAATATATATATATTTTATTGTAGGAATGTACAATCAGTCATACCAGTACAAAACAATCATAATCACACCAACATATCATAACATCAAATGGAGAATATTCCCTAATAACGGTTTCAAGGGCCCAGAAACTACAATACCCAGAAAACCCTCCCTTGCCTTACCGTAAACGGTTTACGACACTTACGAAAACATTATTCGCGACGGTGTCATGGCGGCGTACAGTGGCGCGTTTGAAAGTTCCGGATCCATAGAAGAAAGAAGGGAATTTAAGCGGAATGCGCGGCAGGAGGCCGTAGAAAAGGTTGGAAGCTACGACACTGTAAACCCAGACGCTGTAATTTGCGATATCCGTTCCACTTAGTGGGCGGTTGTATTTCGCAAAGCGAAAACAGGCAACAAAGCTAAGCTAACAGCTAACGGCGCGAGCTCTATTGCGCGTGGATGTTGGTCTAGAGGTACAGAATGATTAGGGAAATTATTATTAAATGATAATATTAAAATATAAACTATTATTAAATAATTATTGTTAAATTGTTAAAATAATTTACAAGACCAATGTCCTATACGATTTTATTTTATGTTGTTTTTATTCACACGTGTGAATTTAAGCACGTTTATGCACGAGCATGTCTCCCCGTGATCGATGTACTGCGCGTGTCTGTGCATTGTGACGTTGTCGGCAAGTGTGTCGTGTGTCCCCCCTTGTCGCCGTGTTAGCAGGACACACACTGCGGGACCAGATAAGCACCGAACATCTGTCTTCCAGGGGTTGTGTTTGACGGCTCCTCCACAATCACATGGCAGTGTGTGCTCAGTGTCCAGCCGTAAACACGCACACGTGTGTTATCTCTTTGCCGGGCAGCTGTGTTAACATTGTACACAGCTTACATAGGATGATAATTGTTGTGTTCTCTTGTGTGTTTTAGAGATTGTTCCGTCTCTGGTGGCTTGGGTATGTGGGTGTAATATAGAATAAATCTTGTCACAATGTACCGTGTTGAATCTCTGAATCTTGGCTGTTCACTTATTTACGTATTAAATGTTTCTCTAAGTTGTTTGACGTTTTGTGGTAGTGTTTTTGTGTCGTATAGAAATAGATAGAAATAACTGCACAATCAGAAAACCGGGCTGGGCGATATTGACTAAAACAGATATCGCAATACCTTTTGACTGAATAACTTGAAGTCGTAATGTGACAAATATTTTTGATGAGGACTGTTGCTGACACACAAGAGAAACGATCCTAAGTAATGTGGGTATTATGACGAAGCGGAAAGAGGCATGCAATAGAACAGCTAGAATTCTGAAGTTCAGATAATTGCATGACTTTACTGTTATGCAGCGTTAAAAAGGCATTTAATTACATCTAGATATTACGATAGCCAAAATCCCCAAACATCTAGTGTTGTATTGCAATATCAATATTATAACTATATTATAATATCCTATATTACTCAGCCATAAGAAAACATGAAACAACAATCCTATTTTCATTATGTCAATCGCTTTTCACAATGATTCCAATTGTACCCCCCCACACACTCGTCTTCACTCTGACCTATTCCTTTCCCTTCTTCTTTCCCAGGCCAAGCATCAGTATGAGAGGGAAGAGAAGAAGAAGGAGCTGAAGAGGCAGAGAGGGGAGGACACCTGGATGCTCCCTGAGATCAATCAAAGGCTGCAGCAAATAGAACAGGTCAGCACCAACATTGAAACACACAGGCTTATTCTGAATACATATGCATTTGTACAATACCCTTTTTTTTTTTTTTTTATTAACTAGTCCTTGTTATCCTTTCTCTGCCTTTCATTTTGAGGAATGCTTTCTTTTTAAGTCGTTTGTAGTTGAATAAGAATGGCCTTTTATTCATTCTTGCATTTAATGAATAAACACCATGCATATAACTTATTTTTATTACCCCACAGGAGGTCTCTGTCAAAAGCAAGAAGAAGAAAAAGGAGAAAAAGTCCAAAAAGGTTAAGAAGGAGAAGAATAAAAAATCCAAGAAAGAGAAGAAAGGAGCAGAGGCAGGAGATGGCTCCAGTGACAGTTCAGAGGTACAGCATTCCACCAGTGGTATCCCAGCAAGAAGTGGAAGACTTTCTGCTACAAGGATGCCAGTAGTATATGGACAAAAGCATTACCTAATTTTGGGAACAGCATCCCAGCAGCTGGACCTTGCCTTGTGACCACAATTAAGGAATCTAATTTATTTGCTTTTAGGATTAACTGCTTGGGCTCCATAAAAGCCATTTCAATAGAAATCAACAGCAGCAATAGATTTAGTCCAACCTGTGTTTGTGTCTTTTATTTATGTATATGTTATTGTGGCAGATTCACCTGCCACACAAGTGGCTTTTCCAGGGATCTCTGACAGTGTGCCTGTGTCGCAAGATTGTGGTGAAGCCAAAACCCTAAACCAATAAAATGTCTTGACTCTGAAACAGGGTTCCCATACCTAAAACGACCAGACTGACACAAGGTTCCCATACCTTAAACAAACAAAGGTGTCCAAAAAAGACAACCCCGGAACAGCACGGTCCGTGGGGGCGACCCTCTCCCAGGCGACGAGACAACATACCCCCTCCTCCCTCTCAGAGCGTGTTGGCCGCTGCTGTGCTGGCCGGTGGAGTTGTAGCCGCTTGGCTGTTGCTGGGGCTGCTTGGAGGGGTGGCCTGGCTACTGGGCTGCTGACGATCCTAGCGGTGGCTGCTTAGAGGAGCAGCTAGCTGTATGCGGTTACCGATGGTGGTTGCTGCAGCTGCTTCTCCCCTGGTCCTCTGCTGGACGTCCTGGGTGCTGCTGCTGCCAGTCAGGAGAGGGCTGGTCCCGTGGCCGTCCGTCGATCTGCTCGTGGCACCAATGTGTCTGTGGACGGCCCTTCTGTGTCCCTTCCCCGTGCCAGAAGGTCCCTGTTCAGGCACCAGTATGGCAGTTTCGCCTGCCACACGCTACCCAAGTGGCTTTTCCAAGTGGAGTTCAATTTCTTGACCTGCAATGCCTCTCTTTATTTAGTCTTTACTCATCAAGTACTGCTTACTCTGTCCAGTGGATGACCTGTGGGATGACAAGAGCGCAGCTTTTTTGTTCTACAAGTCCGCCACCAGTCCCCCTCTTTGGGGCATTATCTTACCATGTTTTAGTCTATAAACGACTAATCATTACTTCTAGAGGGGGAGAATCACCACAGGTGAGACAAATTAACATAGAAAAATCAGACGACTACATGTATTGACAAAACAATGAATTAAGTCCAAGAAAATTGGAACAGCAATTCGTCACATTCGGCCTCTTCCTGTGATAGCTATGGCAGAAAATGAGAAGCATGTAATCAGGAGGGTGTTGTTGTGTGTTTGTGTCTTACTGTCCCTCTCTCTGTGCCTCTCAGGACTCAGGAGGGGAGTGGGTTGAGGCGAAGCCCACTAAAGCCTGGCAGATTGCTGGAGAAGCAAAGCCTGCAGAGAACAGCCCTAGTCAGGCCCAGAACCCCCAGGTAACCCTCTTTCCTCGGTCTTGCAGATGCATACAGTATAACCAATTTAGACTGTGTGATACATTCTGCTTCATTAGTGTGCTTATGTGTGCTTTTCGCACTGTGGCAGAGATCTGTGGAAGAGCTTGTGATCAATAGAGTCTGAACAGTTTACTGCATGTTGCCAATTGTAAATCAATCACCAGGTTATTAATGCCACTCTCAGGGGATTAGGTGTGCGCTGAGAAAACACACACAAGCAAAAAAACGGCAGCTTGCCAGTTTAACAGGAGATGTTGCTGTTCGGCATTCCTGTTTTCCATAAAGAGAAAATCAATGCTGTAATTAGATTTGAAGTAATGGTTGTAAAAACTGTTGTAAAATTGTAACAGAGAATTTACTTTGTCAACATTATAAAGAAATACATTTTATCAAATTATAGATAGCGATAGAAGAATGTTGTTGAATTTCATGTTGAAAATGGATTATATACAAGTCATTATGTTTCACCCATTTAAACTATCATGTTCCAAATCTATACTGTTAAGTAACAGTAATGATTGGTCCATGGTAATGACTGATACTAAAGTTTAGGACACTGTAAACGTATGTACGTATATCATTATTTAACTCTGTGATTCTGCTGATGTTAATTGCTGATGATGACTTATGTACAGTCGGTTTTACTACTGGCAAATTTGCTTAAATTATGTTTAAATTTAAGGACATTTTTTGAGTGCTGGTCTTTTTTGCTCTTCTTTCTGTCTCACTGCTGAGCTCATTGACCCTTTTATCCCATCCACATGTTCTTCTAATGTCCCTGTCTGCCTGCACCCACCCCCCTTTGGTCTCCTCATCCTTACATCCTGTAGAGAGATGAGTGGATGACTTTTGATTTCATGGCGATGAAAGCGACCTCCACGACAGAGAGGAGAGCCGAGAAAGAGCGACTAAAAGAGGAGGAGAAAGCCAAAGCTCAGGCCATAGAACAGGTGTGGGCATGTTTATGTATGTTTGTGTTCCTTATGTTTTACAAAATCAACATAGACCTATTAACTTTGTATATACAGTTCATGTTCCTGAAATACTAGTTCACAAGATCTGTTAAGTGTGAACACGAGTTTGGTTTCCATATCATAAAAGTGCAGTGGATTTAATTGAGCATGTGTTGTCCACGCAGCAGGCTAGTAGACGTTACATGCCTCCTGAAACAGTTTTTAAATATCAATAAATGAATAATAAATAAAAGTCTTCAGTGTGTAGGCCTCGACTTACTATTTACATTTATATTATTTCCAGTGTGGGATTATTATATTATAAGGTCTAAGACTAGAATAGACCCTTTAACTGTTAAATACAAGTTACAAGCTACAAGTCTGCGCTATACTAACTGTGACAAAGTTACTAATAGACTAATAGATTTCTATAATGAAGAATTATTGTAGATGATGGGGTCTGGAAATCTGAATACACATTGTTGTTTCACCATCTTCCTATCATCAATTAGAGGAAGATTATTTGCATTTGGGTTCTGTTTCTGGTAGTTTTGTGCTAGATGGGCCATAGCAATCAAATGAGATGGGGGGGAAAAAAACAACTTTATTACTCATTTCATCTACCTTGCGGCCAAATCCCTCTCACGCACGCACATTTTTTTAATGTCACTTCCCGGGTACTGTATTGTATCATATTGATGTTAAGTGATGTTTGTGTTTACTTGTGTCTGTATGTACACTTGATGAAAAGGTTGTGTAAGGCAATGTCCTCTTCTACTCGCCTTTGTGGTTTCCATGGCAGCTGGATGTTTATAACCGTGTATCTGCAGATGTGGCTACTTCTTTTTTTACTTGTTTTTCTTATGTTGATATGTAAGTCGAAATATAAAGCTTGATAGATGTTTAACCATGTTTTTGTTTTGCTTATATTGAGGCGGGCTTGCACAAGCTGGAGCTGAACCCTTACTGGAAGGATGGGGGTGGAGGTCTGCCCCCACAGCGAACGGCTGGAGCTGACGTAAAAAGAGGTAATGATAACTTCCACACTTCCATCAGAATCCATGCGTTCCACCTGTCTAGCTTCACTTCACTCCATAACATTCACACTTGGTATAATGTTGTTGAAGAGCAAAGTGCTTTCCTCATGAAAGTTGGCACTTTTGGCACCGGTTTTCGTAACCAGGGAAGCTCTTCTTAACTGAGGGACCTGCACTGAATCCCTTCAAGCCTTGATTACAGCTAGTGACTTTTACTGTTGTGTCTTAAGCACTTTGCACCTCCTCTCCCACCATAATCTCCACCTCACTGTGGGAACAGTGCTTAGAGTACAGGACAAGGTCCCGACCCAGTCCATTCTGGACCTACCTCCCAGAAGCCCTTGTCTCACAGTATCACGTCTCAACTCTTGTGGACACATGACTACTTCTGCTGGTAATGTAAGGAAACCCAGCTTTGTTGTAGCACCGAAACCAAAATATGTATAGCTGAGAATGATCAGGAGCTTTGAAATTTGGAACCCTGGCTGTCTGCATCCTGAAGTATTGTGTTGCTAACAATGGAACCAAACTACAGTCTTAACACATGGAATCAAATTATCAATAATCATTCTAGCTGTTGTGTGCAAAATCGCTCCTAACCGATCTAACACAATCGCTCCTAACCGATCTTTGCTTGGTTCCTTCTGCGGTCATTCAGTGAATCAAGTTGTCAACCACTAGACCGTGGAAAAACTCATCCCAGACACAGTACCCGACAGCACCCAACAAAATTTAACATTTTTCACTGCCGGGTGCCAGACTGAATACAGTTCCAATCCATTACTTTCACTGAACAGTATAGACATAGATCATTAGTTTTTGGTCATTAGACCATAATCATACCACCGTAATTGACATGATACATTTTTCTCACTTAGACTTCCAACATGCTCCGTATTAGTGTATCCCTAATTTGGGAAATACCCAAGATGTTTGTCAGTTTTTAATCTTGTTTATTTTTTCATCAACAGTAAATTACATGACTCATTTCTGTCTTGCCAGGGCCTTAAGCTTTTTGGTTATAAACAGATATCTCTTGTATCATCACAGCATATTTTAGCATAAAGTTACGAACCATGAAAGACACAAAATGTAAGAACATCAATTAAATAGTTCTTGTTGTCCTTTCTTAGCCATCTATCTTTTGAATCTTTTAAACTAGACACTAAAAAAACTAAAATATTGCATTTAATGTCTCTATAATGCTATGATTCTTTTTTTATAGTATTATTTATAGACTTTGAAATTTCTGAAGTTGAATCACATGGTTTTAATGCACCCGTTTAAAGTTTTATTTACAGAATAATCCACACACCAGTAGAAATGTGAGCTGTTTTCCTTAGATAAACAGTTTTATCGTTAGCCTGCCATCAGACTGTGATCACCAACCCCCAAATGAATGCGACGACAGTGATCGCCAACCAATCTCTTGAGCTAAATGTTTTACTACAAACCAGATTGCTTGACTAAGAATCTAAAACATCTACCGAAAATAAGGTTTTGTCTTCCATTCCTGAATCGTTCCTAAATGCACCCTACTGTATGTTCTCATTCATGTATATTACTTTCATTGTGAATTCCAGTAGAAAGGTTGTCATGTTCTCGCACGAAATAATTTGATATTTAATAATATGTTATTTGGCTAAAGAATTAGGTTTGTCTGTCTTCCTTAGTTTTATTACCTCTGAGTTACATTAGATGTTTCCATTATTATGGAACATAATAATACACATATTGGTTACTTCTCTGGCACTATGTTAGTCATACAATCACTAATACTGTATGTTTGGGTGTTGTTTTGAATGAAAATGTTAAAATCTTCAGAAGAAGGCAATGAAAGAAGGTATAATTGCATCGCAAATAAAAACAGCAATGTGAAGATGGGGAGTTGGGAGAAAATGGGTAGACAGCTCGAGTGAAACATTCTGACTCAGGGATTTAGGCAGAATTTAAGATGACAGCAGTAGAGGGAGAGGAAAAGAAACGGTGCGACTTTGTTAAGCTGACGGACAAATGCAGGTGTGTGTGTTTATGTGTGTGTGTACTATCTCCACTGAGAAAGTACATTCCCTCCCTCTGGAGTTGTCTATGTAATTTATATTTTTCTGAGTAAGCCTGATTTTTAACAGCGTGGTAGAATAAGCTGACTTAAGCGGGTCAGAGAAACACGTATGCACTTGCTCTTCCACTTCAAACTGCGTGCCAAAGAGAACCATAGTTTACATTATCTTACTTATTGGGTTGGAGCTGCTCTGGAAAGTGATTTGTGTGTCCGTTTATGCATTGGAAACCTTCACTGGACCAGGTTTTTTAATACCTCTTACATATTAAACTATTGGATGGAATGGGAAATCTCAAAAATGAATTATTGTACATATGCTGAAACATGAAAGGTCATTGAAATGTGACGTGAAGGGAGACCCAGAGTGCGGGAAAGGGATGAACAATCCAATTAAAAATCCATCCTCAACTATTCCCTTATGCTCCCTAATCACTTATCTAAACTTTTAAACTTTTACTACTAAATGTAGTGGTGAGTGAGTAGTGGTGAATGGTTCAATCATTCTGCTGACTGCTGAGGTTAACTTGTGGTTTGGCACACTGACTTTGGCAATCTCTGGGAAACTGTCTAAAATGTACTTTCTGAAAGGACATCAAATTCTCACAGAATACACAATCCTAAGTGCAACTTTTTGACCCTACCTTTTTTTCCCCTTTTCCCATATTGTTCTTGCGTTCTCTCTTTTTAGCCATTGGTTTTTCTTACCTTATCCATTCCATGTTTTCTCTCATACCTTCTATTCTCTCTCTACTTCCATTCAGTCCTGCCATCCCCTCTCAAATGTTTTATGCCTGAAATTTTACATGATGTGATTATTTTCTTTATATGACCCCAGAAAACAAGGCAGATATATGTTAAATTGACATTGTTCAACCTAATCAACCCCAGTTACATTCTTTACTTTTGAATTAATCCGAAAATATCTTATATTGTATACAATTCCTCATGATTATTGTGATGATAGTTACAATAATAGTTCATAAAGGTTTATTTATATGGCCATTAATCAGAGTAGTCTCAAAGGGCTTTACAAGCTTCACATAGGAATCAACAGCTTCCTCTAACCTTAACCTCCACCCTGGTGAGGAAAAACTCCCAGAAAACCCACTTGGGGAAAAGATGGAAGAAACCTTGAAGGGTTCACAAAGGGAGGAATCCCCCTTCCAGGATGGCTAGGCTGCAAGTCTTAAACTGTATAATATGTTAATATGCTAAATTCCTCCTACCTACAAGCATTAATCAGGTCTCATATTCATTCTAGTCTTATTGTAGAGTATGCAGTCATATTTGGACATTGACACAATTTTCATCATTTTGGCTCTGTACACCACCACAATGAACTTGAAATGAAACAATCAAGGTGTGCTTCAAATGCAGACCTTAGCTTTAATTTGAGGGTATTTACATCCAAATCAGATGAACGGTGTAGGAATTACAACACATTCTATATTGTGGTGATGTACAGAGCCAAAATGATGAAAATTGTGTCAATGTCCAAATATTTATGGACCTGACTGTATCTGTCTCTACAGTGAGGCTTCCCACATCACAACCATATACCCCACCGGCATCATTTCAGTGGCTGCTACATTTAGGGTTTTTCAAAGATTATAACAATTTCAAACAAGACCCTTGCACAGTTTGGCTCCTCATCATATTTCAGAGTTGCTGAACACAACAAGGCCATTAGATCCTTGGGCCCCTAGGGGCCCCTGGGTGTCCCTTATTCCATGCTGTTAAACAGAGGGCTGTTGTGATTTTGCTGCACTGGCACCCAGCTTGTGGAACAGGCCTCCCCAATCTCCCTGATCAGCAAAAACAGTTCAGTGCCTCAGGACTCACATTTTGTTTGTTTTAAAAAATTTGGACTTAATGCTGTTTCTTTTATTTCATTTTTGTGTTTTGTTTGTTTTTATGCTTAAAACTACCAAAAAGGTGCATTACAAATAAAACAAAACACCTTTTGTATGACAAGTTATCTTCTGTATCAGTGGTTCCCAACTTGGCATCTGCAGACCCACAGGGGCCCTCAAGAGGTTCCAGGGGGTCCCTAGTAAAACGATTAATAGTTAAACTTTATATTATACTATACTATTATTCCATTTACAATGCGTTAGCACCATTAGAAAATGTACAATAATGACTTTTGATAATAGTTTCGCTGTTATCCCCGTAACTATAGTATAGACAGGTATGGAAGTTTGGACTAAATAAAAAAATAAAAAACTTCTCAGTGACAAAATCGTGTCCAGTGGGCTCCGTGGCCTGATGCCTATCAAATTGAGGGTCATTGATGTGAAATAATTTGAAATGGAGTATCACTATATTTTACATCATGGTACCAAACATGGTGGTATCAACATGAGAGTGTGCCCCTTCCCTGTGTTTCCTCACACCTCTTCTCGTGTCCCTCCTTCCGTCCAGCAGCTGTAGTGGACGATGGCGGTTTGAGCTGGCTGCGGAAGAGCTTCCAGAGGATGAAGGAGCAGGCGGAGCGGGAGCAGCGCAGCCTGGACGACCTGGTGGCTCAGAGATACGGGGTGAGATCTGCAAGCTCCCATGCAGCACTCACACATACACTCGATGTAGCTTAGTGCCAACAGAGGCACGCACCGGCACACACACACACGCAGCCACATATGCACCTGAAATACACAACGTGTTAATAGAAACTCACATTTTAACCGTTAATTGACGATTTCTCAGTGTGACTCATGCTGTTTACGAGACGAAGCAAATATTCCTGCAACATCTATGATTTACAGACACGCCGAGTTGCGGTGTTAATATTTTCACATCAATTTAAACGCCAATCTCAACTTGGTCACATTCACCCTCAGACGACTGCCAGACGACAGGCTTTACCAACCTCTGTGGGAGTAGTGCGGCTCCGCTGATCTAGTTTTCTTATTTATCTTTGTATCCTTGCTGTCTGTCATCTCACTCAGTCTCTCTCCCTCCCCTGTTCTCTCGCTCCCTTTCACACTCTGGTGCTCACTCTCTAACACACACACACACACACACACACACACACACACACACACACACAAGAATACTTAGTACTGACAGTGACAGCTGCCTCCGCTGTCGACTTGAGACACAAATGCTGACACTGCAGCGAGGTACTTAAAACTCAAAAGTGTGTGTGTGTGTGTGTGTGTGGTGTGTGTGTGTGGTTTGCATGCATGTTATTCCGAAAGAACGGAGACACATCTCAAACTGTATTACCCTTGAGAACTGCATCACCAGCCAGTGCTGTAGTGTGTGTGTGTACACCTGTATTAATGTGACTGTGTGTGCGACTGCAGTACCGTGCCATATTTTGTAAATGATTTAGATCTATAACTTATTAGTTGACATCGTGTTTATATTTTGTATACATATTATTATATACAGTGGTGTGAAAAAGTGTTTGCCCCCTTCCTGATTTCTTATTTTTTTGCATGTTTGTCACACTTAAATGTTTCAGATCATCAAACAAATTTAAATATTAGTCAAAGACAACACAAGTAAACACAAAATGCAGTTTTTAAATGAAGGTTTTTATTATTAAGGGAGAAAAAAAATCCAAACCTACATGGCCCTGTGTGAAAAAGTGTTTGCCCCCCCTGTTAAAACATAACTTAACTGTGGTTTATCACACCTGAGTTCAATTTCTCTAGCCACACCCAGGCCTGATTACTGCCACACCTGTTGTCAATCAAGAAATCACTTAAATAGGACCTACCTGACAAAGTGAAGTAGACCAAAAGATCCTCAAAAGCTAGACATCATGCCGAGATCCAAAGAAATTCAGGAACAAATGAGAAAGAAAGTAATTGAGATCTA
>OMKR01009664.1:9762-19889 GCA_900302355.1 Cyttopsis rosea
GTGGGACTGGGGGGGGGGGGTAAGTTTGGTCCCAGTAGCGACCCACTCCTTCATCTGGTCAGTGAACTCCAAGAGAGGGGGGGTGACTGGAGAGGACCTGGATGGGGGGGTGAAGAAGGTGAATCCTCACAGGCGGTTGTTAGTGAGTGGGATGGAGACTCCTCTTCCTCTTGGCTCTGATAAATCTCATGCTTAAAGCTCTCTTCAGGCTGGGACTGAGGCTGCTCTTTCTCAAGGTTTCTGCCGCGTTGTGTTATCTCTTCTTCTTGTTCTGATTCCTCTTGTCTCTTGTCCTTGGTAGAGGGAACAGATGGGTGACGCAGGAAGTAAAATAGGTTAGATGTAAAAAAAACTTTACTTCTGATTTGTTAAGGCAAAGTCCATCTGCTTTAAAAAGCTCCCAGAAAAAAATTGAAATTGTCAATAGTGCACTGAATGGACGATACATGCAGTTGAAAGCCATGTGTCGAGTGCCAACAATCTGCTGAATCTCTCAACTCCTCTTCTGACTGGCAATAGAAGGCCACTGATAAACACCTCAGCATTCAAAGAGCTGACTGTGTTCAACAGATCAATAAAGTCTCATTTCAGTACTTCAGACTGTTGTTTCACAACACCTTCACAGTTGGATGTGCAGCCATGATATGCAGGATTCTTCTGTCAAGTCATTGTCGAGTATTTTTTTTCCTGTTTCTTGGTAGTCTATTTTGTGCTAATTAGCCATGTGTAGCCATAGCCTGATCTTGTCCACTGTTTTGAGTCCATGGTCGAGTGGTGTCATTCCCACATGGTTCATTTACTTCCAAGTTCACTTCTAACCATTGAATTTTGGTTTCCAGCACTACAATCTTCTGTAGAAGTTTGTGGAAGTCGTCTGTGGAGAAGGGGGCATCTTGCTGCTAATTAGCTTACCTTAGTTTATCCTATTTTAGCTTAGCTTATTTTAGCTCAAACAATGCTCCTCTTCGTAGTCTGCGGTCGGAAACCGGCAGACAAAACTTTAAAGATTTAATAATCCATACGATCTTGGCAGGTGGCTGAAGTAGATATTCCGTCCAAACTTCATGCAGCGATATAGCCGTTCCCCAGCCCTTGGTTTCTGAAACAAGGAGAGCCAGACTTACACCACACTGTAGCTAGTGCTGGTTTAAAAATTAGTGGTAATACTTTATAAATAGTTGTAAAATAAGTGTCCAGTTGTTATATGGAGCCACTGTATCATCTTTAAGCAGTGCAGCAGGAAAAAAAAGTGCTGACATTGGTGAAAATTGAAGCAAAGCAGAGAGCAAAGCAAAACACGTTTTGTCCTGATAGTAAGTGGTGTTAGCGTTAGTAATACTAGATGAGAAAGACGATAAAGAGGATTGATACTTATTCAGAACAACGCGGTCGCCAGACGCGTGCCACTTCTTCTCAGTCGACCTGAGCTTTGTCCGATAATCACGGAGAGTCCCGGACAGCCAGGGGTTGGAGGGTGCTTTTTGCCGTGGTTTGAAGGAGAGGGGACAGAGGTTTTTAAGACATGAGGTTAGTGTGAAGCAGAGTCTGTGGCATTATTAACATCAATTAAGAAAAGGTGTTCAGTTGGGGGGAGGGTAGAAGAGCCCAGAGAGGAGAGTTGAGTGGGGGGAGAGTGAGCGAAGGTTTTGACGGAAAGAGACACAAGGAGGGTGAACCGTTGGACTTGGAGGCAGAGAGAGTGAGAACTGAACAAAAAAGTGATCTGAAGTGTGTAATGGGGTGACAAGAGGGTTGTCAGTGATACAGTTACATGTTAAGATGAGGTTCAGTTGGTTGACTGCATTGTGCGTCAAGGACAGCAGTGTGAAGAAGTCAGCAGCTTGTGGTTTGTCCAGGTGCATGTTGAGGTCACCCAGGATCACAAGTGAATAGCCGTCCTCTGGGATGGATGAGAGCAGCATGTCCAGTTCCTCCACAAAGCTCCCCAGTTGACCTGGTGGACGATAGATGACGACAATGTACATTTTAACAGGATCAGTAATAGTTGTTGCATAATATTCAAACAAGGTATTATTGAAGAGGGAGAGCAGTGGAGTGGATTTCCACTTCTGAGAGATTAGCTAACCTGTCCCTCCTCCTCGCCCAGTCGAGCGAGGGGTGTGGGAGAAGGAGAAGTGGGTCGAGAGGGCAGCAGGGGTTGCTGTGTTCTCTGTGCGAATCCAAGTTTCTGTGAAAGCCAGAACTTGGAGTGCGAAGTGGGCGACAAAGACTGGCAGTCCCACAGTTCCATGGAGAAGGAAGTGGCAGCAGCAAATGCTTTCTGAAGCGGACGCAGGTTGCGGCAGGGTTGCGAGTTCTCCTGGGAAAGGAATGACATCTGCGCTTGCGGTGAACAACAGGAATGTACTGAAAGCACATGGGGTAATATGATTGAATAACGTGTGAGGGAAGATAATGTGTACTTAGCTGAGACAGGGTGCCCTCTGTGTCTTCACTCGTTGGACTCGTGCAGGTAGACTCGTGGGTTTGAGTCTTTACACAAGCAAGTTTTCATGCGACAAAGGCTGTCACTTCACTATAGTAGTGTCGACATATACTACGCCTGATTGGTAACATCTTGTACCGCCGATTCAATTATTACCACAACTGGCTGGGATTGCCTTACTCAAAGACTATGAAACTAATCAAAACAATGTGTGAACAATCACGAAACCTAGCACTAACAATTCTGGTAAAACAAAAAGATTTTATGTATCCTTAAAGGTGCAGTGTGTAGAATTGAGTGGCATCTAGCGGAACGGACTTGGCAGAAATGGAATATAATTTTCATAAGTATGTTTCAATTAGTGAAAATAAGAATCGTTGTGTTTTCGTTACCTTAGAATGAGACGTTTATATCTACATGGGCGCTGGAGCACCTTCCACAGACGCCACCATGTTACACCGCCATGTTGCACCGCCATGTTGCACCGCCATATTTCTAGCCCAGAACGGACAAACCAAACACTAGCTATCGAGAGGGACTTCCGCGTTTTTCGCGGCCACCATAGCTTCTCCTCCACGGAGGGGAATTCAATCAGTTGCAATCTGCAACCTCACCACTAGATGCCGCTAAATCTTACACACTTCTACTCCTAGTCAGATGGGATGCTTTGTCTATACATGCATGGGTGGTATCCAATCATCATATAATGCTTGCGTGACGATATTACATGTTACTATAACATATTACATATTTCACTTAAAATGTGCTGCATGTGCTGTTTTTGTCCAATCATTCAATGAAATCGATTATAAATTGGTTTGATACAGATACAGATTCAGATGTGTAATCTGTAAGATTGTTTTGTTAAAAAAAATCATGTACAGTATTTGATACTTTTGTATCGCACTTCATAAGAAACAGCTATTCAATGTGTTAAGTTTCAATTTGTGTTAAGTATGTGTTCTGCTATATGCTGTTTCCATTGTTGGTGGCGGGGTTCGCCACAAGTGAAAGGCAGCCGGGCCAATTTGATAAAGCAGCCTAGCTAGTTGTGCTCAGTAAACTGTCGATATGGATCAACTTTTTGACGTGAATCAAAGGATCCCGACCCTTGTCGGAATCTGACAAAACTTCGCGGCTGTTGCTCCATCTATTCTGGTCTCAAGGTCTTAGAAGAAAAAGTCTTGCAGAGGCTGATGCGAAAAGATTTGTTGTAATATTTGTCAGACAAATACAGCAATAGACCAGTGAGAAAGTTCCGGAACGATCTATTTTTGCAGAGTCCGGTTCAAACATTTATACTCCCATCCTCCTTCCACGGAGAGTGGCCCAATCACAGTTTCTTTTGCGGGGGCGAGGTAATGCTGACTCAGCTGCACCTGCGCTAGGTGGTTTTGTGCCAGCACTACGGACCCTTTTCTACGTCTTTCGGCCGCTTTGGGAGGCGCACGCGGCGCACATTTCCGTCTGTCTCACCACTGTCTCGTAGTGCGGTGGTGGCTTCAGTTCTGTCTCCTGTTAGTTTCTCAGAGGTCGCGGCTCCCAGCCTGTGAGTCTTGACTTTTTGATTTAGGGTCATTTAGGGTCATAATTAACCGCAACACAAAAAAAAAAATCAATCAGAAGAAGGCAGACAATCGAGAAAAAAAAGTGATGAAGACGAGGGTAAACCTGGATGTGGCAGTTTCTAGTGGAATTCTGGGACTTGTAGTTGTAATCCACCCAACACGGATGATCTCCCACTTTAACTAAAAGTCAAGGAAAATAGCTTATAATAGAAAATAGCTTCTCAAACAGAATTCAAGATTCAAGATTAACTGTATTGTGCCACAAAGTGGAAAATTTGGCTTGGGCTTCACCCATGCTGCAGCTGTAAAAGACAAACATTCCACATACAAATGTTAGTCAATAAAAAAAACATACAGCAAGGTTGCAAAAAGCACCTACAGACAACACAATAAAAGCAAAGGTCTGCACAAATCCCTTAATAAAAACAAAGATCCTCCAGTGTCCATCCTGGCCTCGTCCTTTTCTTATCTGCCGCTATTTAAAAGTTTTATTGAGACAGGGATAAATGCATTTATAAATCTATTTAATCCTGCAACAGGGGACTCTGAACCTCCTCTTAGAGGGCAGTAGCTGATACTCAGCGTGTAGAACACGGGACGGGTCAGTAACTTTCCATTTGGCTTGCCTTAAAGTAGCCTGTTTGTAAGACGTAGACTGCAAGATCCAGGCAGTCCTCATCAATCGGACCTTCAGTTTGGACCGAAGACTAACACAACTTTTTGATCAACACCATGAACTCTAAGTCGACGCAGGAGGTGCAGTCGTTGTTGTAATCTGCTACAGAGACTGTCCACATGGGCGTTCCATTTGTATGTAGAGAGAATTTGTATGAAGAGACCTCTGAGATTGTTTCCTTGTGGATGACCACAGGCCTGTGGTTGCCAAGTCCCCCACAATCTCCTCAGTCTTTTTAACATTCAAGACGAGGTGGTTGTCATTACACCATTTTACAAACCTTTGTATCTCTGAATAGTACTCAGATAGATCGCTATCCTTATTCACTAAAGCTAGGACGGCAGTATCATCTGAGAATTTAATGATGTGATTGTTCGGGTTACACTCGTTAGTGGATGTGGACAGGTGAACTGACACAACCCTGGTGGGCTCCCGTGCTCAAGGTTCTAGTTTCTGAGAGAGCGCCATTAACACTGACCTGCTGGTGCGTGAGAACAGTCTCTGTACAACATGCGGGTCAATGGTGATTTTTGGATAGTCCGACACAGGTAATGTATCTAGAGCCACTTTTTGCTCCTGCGAGAAATCAGCTATTTCAAACCTTGCACAGAAGTCGCTTAATTCATTGGCCTTCTCACCCTCATTTAAAACACAAAGACACTTTTTAGTTGGAGCCTTGTATGTCATAAATTGCATAGAGCCCCACAGTTTTTTGGTGTTCATATGAGAGCAGTGGGTTTCAAATGTCTCCTTCTCCTTCCTCCTGGCCTTCCTTAATTTGTGGTTGAATATTCCTCATAGCCACAGGATCCCCGCTCTTAAATGCAATTTCTTTCTGAGCTATGCACTTTTAAATTTTTGAGTGAGTGATTGACTTCTGGGTTAACACATTATCTCTGCAAAATTTAATATAGTCAGCAATTTTACTTGTGGTTTACTGCTTTTAAGCAGGGGCTTGTAGGTGGGAATTAAATGGACAACATTACGGTCAGAGGTGCCTAATGGGGGTTTAGCCTTGGCTGTGTAGGCGTCTTTAACATTGCGTTTGTCCAGAATTATTTTGCCTCTAGTATTCCAGTCTACATATTGCTTGAATCCAGGCAGTGCAGCTTCAAGCTTGCACTGGTAAAAATCACCAATAATAAAACAAGGTGCATTTCAATTGTCTGTGAACACAGTCTCCTATTCTACTCGGCGGGATATAGACAGTGCATAAAATATTCCCGAATTCACAAGGGAGATAAAAGGGTCTGAGACTGAGAGACTTAGACATACCAGCTCAATGCCGGGATTACAAACCGACTCCCTCGTGGTGAATTGAGAGCACCACTTTTGGTTGACAAAGACGCGTCTTCCCTCACTCTCGCCCGAGTTTGCCTCCCTGTCGGCGCGCACCAGAGGGAAGCCTACCAGGGCAACGAGCGAGTCGGGTACATCCTCCTGTAGCCAGGTCTCGGTGAACACAAGCAGGCACGAATCCCGGTACTCGTGTCGAACTCTGGTGTGTGTCGTAGCTCAACGTTTCTCTTCAAGGAACGGGCATTGCAGAGAATCGTGGAAGGCAGAGGTGGTCTGTCCGCTGTTCTCTGTAGTCTAACCGTGGTCTCGGGTCTAGCGTAGGAGCGGCAGCTTGGTATCCCGACACGCTGGAGTCGAGCGGCATTTTTGTTATAAGTTCCCAGAAGATTAAAGTCAGGACCAGTACTTTCACAACAAAATCATCGTCGTGTCAAACACCGTCAGTGTAAGTATTAAATCACGCAATATTAGACGCAAACAAACAAAAACACTACCAGGCAGCAGCACGGCAGCCCGGGTTACAACAGAGCAGTGCCATCGGTGGGTGATGCGGAACCAAACCGAAGGATACCGTAGGGTTGCAGCGCCCACACATTCAGATGGAGAGTGCAGGAGAAGTGATTGTTTCAGTGGAGCAACAGTGGAGCCTGACCTTTTGACCATTTTGTTCTAGTGTTATCGTATAGTATCTAGAACCTTTTCTTGTAATAGGAAAACTTTACAATTACGGCACTGGAAACAGAATGAATACAATCCCCAGTTAAATATCATTCTAGTGGGAAATCACAAGGTAAATCCTGATCCTTTTCAAGTGAGAATACAGATGCAGAATCCAGAATAAAGTACTGATTCGCTGAGATACAACACAGGAGTAGTGATGAAAAGTTTGGCTCTTTATGGAGATTCGGCTCTTTACGAGTGACCGAGTAAAAAAAGATGAGTTCAATTTGTCCGATTCTTCGTTCATTTGATTCCGTCGTTGTACTGAGAGTCAGAAGAGTCGGTTCAGCTCTGAGTTCTGAGTGGAATTCTCACTAGAATCATTAAATTCTGTCAAAATGATCTAGAGGCAAAGATTCACTCGCTCGCTCACTCACTCACTAAATCGAAACTTAAGGAGCTTGTTGGGCACGATGCGGGGCTTGAGAGGCATGTGTGATTCGCGACTCAGCTATTTCCGTTCCCAAATCAATAGTCGAGTCTCTGCGAACGCTTGTGTGTCTGGCGGCCACCGAGTGGCGGCCGAAACGACCGAACGGCCTTCTTCGACGCGGTGACTCCGGACTCGCGAGTCATTTAAAAGATCTGTTTGTTACGTTCGACGCAACGCAGGAGATGACGAAGCCGAGTAGCTGCGGGGGGCAGACGGTATGCTTGGTGGGGGGGCTAACCAAGGGTCTGCCCCCCCAGCTACATCGTTAAAACCAGAGCGGGTCAACCATCTCCTCGCTGCCCTTTACTCAGCACTCCTTCCGGACAAGGGGAAGACGGGACAAAATTAAATACGACGACTTTGCCTGTCATGAGGGAGAAGGTGACATTTCAGACCCCTCGTCCAGTCCCACGCTGGACGAGGGGTCTGTCACTTACCACCTCGCTACCTCACCCTCCCTCCCTTGACCCCAATGAAACCCAATTATAGTGCCACGTTTGGGGGGCGGAGCAATTTACGACCACCATGCCTGATCTGGTACTGTGTACTGTATCAGGCTATAACGCGCCTAACACCCTGGAATATATACCGCCGGAGAATCGTTTTTCTTCAGTTTGTCACCAGAGAAGATGTTCCACCAGGCGAATGGGGGATTTTTTTTTATATCTGCATTGTTATGTATTTGTTTTGTTATCGCTGTTCTTTTGTGTATATCCCTTGGAAAAACACTGACAAGTTGGGAAAAAAACGAAAGAACAAGCCCTCTTCCCTCTTCTCTTGTTGCATCCCTCTGGAGTATAATTCAGCCTTCCCCTTTATACTGTGACGGTGTTACCGCAGACAGAGGAAACAAGCAAAGTCAAATAAAATAAAAAACGACTACATTCTAAATACCTATTAGTAATGAAAAGGTCGGCTGCTTTCGGAGATTCGGCTCTTCACCGGTGACTCCGAAAAAAGATTCCTTCAATTTTCCGACCCTTTTACGTTTGATTCAGTCGGCGTAATGAGAGTCAGGAGTGTGGGTCTGGCTCTGGGTTGTGAATGGAATTCTTGGAAGAATCATTGACTTCAGTCAAAATTGTTTTTGTGGAATGCAAAGTGTAAATCAGTCCCATTTAATACGAATGAGGCCAAATGCCTTCATGATTTTTTTCCACGTTAATTCAATCCCCTCTGTTCTCGCGAGCAGATTCGGTTACCGAGTTGCGACTCTTTTGGCCGACGTCATGCTCCCTTAATCACAAACCGACCGTTTACGTCGTGTCCGTGCGGTTTGCTGTCGTTCAAAATACAGTCCCCGCATAATATCAGCCCTTTACCCCCCTACCATCCCTCTCTCTTAGATTGACATTCGCATTAAGGGCTTTTTTTCCCTTCTTTTTTCGTGACAACCTAAGCTTTGAAAATTGCAAAACAACAATTGAGTGGAGGAGAAAAACACACAGTGTGATGCTCTAGAATGCCCATTGTGCAGTGCAGTGGGGTGTATCAGCGCTTCTATCTGAATCACAGCGCTACGCCACAGCCACGGAAACCCACTAGCATGATAATAACCTTATCTCCCCACTGCCGAGTGTGCGTGAGAGAGAGGGAGGGAGGGAGAGAGTTATCCAGACCTACTGTAGAGTTTAGAGAGAGGGATCCCTGGCCTTTTGTAAGAGCCACCACACACACACACACACACACACAGGACATTTCAACTTCTTGTGCTGTCTCTCTCTCACACACACACACACTCACACACATTAGGGACATTTAAACTCATTGTCTCTCTCTATCTCTCTCTCTCTCTCACACACACACACAAGGGACATTTTAACTCATTTTGTTCTCTCTCCCCCTCCCTCCACACACACATTCTATCCATATTTCCCTCTCCCTCCCTCTCTCCAATAATTGAGGTTTATATCCAGGCATTCCAGTAAGAATCTGTATGCACTCCTCCTCTTTTTTCAATGCCAGGACCCCACGGGCCCCGTTCTAAGTGGTCCTAATGCACACGCCTGTTCATAAACTGTGTGATCTGGCCTCTAACTGGAACCCTGGCGTGGAACAAGTGGAAGTGGAAGTGGAGCTCCGGAAAGTGTCGGCTCACCAGATCGTTTCGGTGCCTTCTTCGCCTAATGCGCCGCTATTAGCTGGGACTCCTTCTCTGCTGATGCACTCCCGCTCCTCTTTGTCCAGAAATCTCCAAAAAGCCAAAGCCTCCATGTCGCTTGTCGTTTGTTGGCCAAGGGGCTGTGGATGATTGGGGGTGGGGGAGGCGGATCTAGGCTCCGGCGTCTGGTCTGGTACTTTAAAAAATCTGCTGACGCCGAAGATAAAGCTTAACCGCGCCTGCCGCGCTCTGCCGATTTTTCTTAAAAAAAAACAAAAAAAAAGCAGGATTAGCCTGAAACTCAGTTGCGTACTGGACAAAATAAAGCCGGTTTAATTCGGAGATTAAAGGGGAGTATAAAGAAAAGTGCAAACGTACGACGCATCGAAAAAGACGAAGCGACCAAGTCCTGCAAGTGATTTTTTAAAACTTCCGAAACCGGGGAGATGGAGCTCGGGCGCCGGAAGCCTTGAATTTTACCGTTGTTTAAGACTTTAGGTTTGTTTGTCTCGTTTTGAAATAATCAACAAAATGGATCCTTCGGAGACGAGATGGAACGGGGGGGGCGCCGGTGTGTGAGGAATCCCAATGATTCGCATTAGTATTAATATATTTCCCCGAATCTAATAAAATGCTAAATACGCGGCCTTAATTGTCACTTTGCAATTCATTAAGCGTCTCCTGTTGAGCGTTAGATCACGGCATATTAGGCAGCCACCTGATTGGCAAGAAGTGAAATTAAAAACTCATCCTGCATTCACATTTCTGATGAAGCAGAAGCCGAGCACCTTTTTGGAATTAATAAAAAACATAAAAAATAAAAAAACAACGCCCGACCCCGCTTTAGGTGGAAAATGGCTGCAATTATCTTTTGGAAACCGCGT
>OMKR01009672.1:3437-15033 GCA_900302355.1 Cyttopsis rosea
GGGAGGGGTGGGGGGGTGAGGGTGGTCAGGTGCACAGGGCTAACGAGGATGTGAGGAAAAAATGGAGACGTGACTTTCTTTTCTGACACAATTTGTTCATCATCCTTACCTCTAATTGGCGTACCACCTAGGTGGGGGTAATTTAAATGCAAACAGGGTTGGAGAGATTGGTTAGTAATCCACTCACACCATTGGGAAATAAAATATGGGGCTACTCACAGCCCAGAGATACAATATACTACCAGTGAAGGTGGAAGCCACTTCAATGTCACAGTAAGTAAGGTTCAATAGGATGAAAAGAAAAAGAAAAGGCAGAACCGTCACTATGAAGCGAGCACAAAGAGTTGGGATGTGAATCAACTCTACAAATACAAAAGCATTACAGCATTTGTAGACTGCAAGTCTGGATCCAGTCTGTTTGTCCTTGCATCATAGTGCTGTCAACATTGTGTGTGGTTTGCTCAGGTTTTTTTTCGCTTTTTCTAAATTCAGGTGGCTTACATTTTTTTCTTTTTATACACAGGTCAGTGAATAAAAGGAGAGGAATGTGCAAGAGGAATAGAGCAAAAAGAATGCACTTCAGTAAATTGTATTTGTGTTATAGATTACAATCTCAAAATATGTTAGTACCTATTGAACACGGAGAAAGAGGATGGGGTTAAAGAGATGTTGAGGAGTTAGTACAAAATGCAACAGGGGTGCAAAAGTGCATATCTATAACAAAAAGAAAGAAAGAAAATATATATATAAATAAAATAACTGATCAATAAGTGAACAATACGATCCACAATACCAGTCCTGGTGGATGACAGCCTTCGGTATTAAAACTGTGGAAGTCAAATTATTCAGGGTTTTGTGTGATGTGGACAGATATGAGACTCTTAAGGTCGTACACCGTTAAGTAAATTTTGGGGCATGGTAGAGCATATACTGTACCAGAAAAAGCTTACCGTCTCGTTTGTATCCAATACAAATGAGATCCAATAAAATTGTATCAAATTTAGGTCATTGTTGTATTTAAATAAACTTTACGCAAAATTTGAGGATCCCATTCAGGATCACTGACTCAGGCCAGAGTTAGTGATCTGGATGGGCCAAATGTTCTCATTCCAGTGACCCACATTTGGTGTGTAGTGGTCGCTCTACTGACAGGCTTTGTTAAAGGGCTCTCTCATCTTTAATCTTGGGGCCCGGGACTTGGAACCCGGCCTGACATGCTCTAAATGAGGTGGATTTAGCGGGGAGTGACAAGACTGAGCCCGGTCAAACCCACTAATCTTTCCAACTCGCACCTTTTCCATCTGATCCGGGTCAGGGCTGAGCTGTTTATTTATCAAGTGGCCCAGCATTGTGAACAGGGAGCAAGTCATTGATTTTATTTTCTTCCGTTTATTTAGTCCCTGTAAAGCGAATTCAGTGATTTGTTTCTGAACACATTATAGATATACACATATGTTAGAAAACCATTGTTAAAAACATGTGTAAAGACTGAACTATGTAGTACTGAATTGTGGAGTTAGACCGTTAAAGTGTTTCTGTGGTCCGGATTTTTTGGGCGGGCCTAAATCATGACTGTGACGTAACACGGTGGCCCCCACATGGACCTTTCCCTAACACTATATAACAACTAGGTGCATTAGCTCCCGCTCAATCGCGACAGAGTTATTACAGCCTACAGTTTGCTTTCTAGCTATGGAGCCTTCATCCCACAAATGCATCTTCCCTGGATGCCAGAATTTACAGAACAGCTCGGTCTCCTGATTAAAATTTCCGAAGATTTTGTTTTGTTGTGACCATGAAGCTCGGAGCCGGCAAGGAGCATGGTGGCTCCCCCAGCTCTGTGCGTTCCCGGGGAGCGGGGCTCTGTTACGGCTCTGCGAGCTCAGATCGATCTTTTGGGAACGCCTGTTTTAAGTAACCCGGTTCGTTTCTTTCACCCGCCACTAGCGAACTGACTCATGAGCCCCCCCTGGGCTCCAGCTGGGAGATGTGTGCTTTGTGCACACTGAATGAGTCTGTCGCTGCAGCGGCTCTCAGGGTGTCAGGTTTCCGCGCCTTCAGCGGACACGCCCCCAGCATCTGAGAGCACAGGGGACCACCTTATTTTTCACGTATTTGAAACCAAATTTTATATACTTGCCGAATTTTTTTAATCATTCAAATTTGGCTGGGTGGTTAATAACACATTTTCCTGTGGTGTGACAAACTCAGAACACATTTATTTTTGCTTTACAGGGACTTTAACATCTGGATCCCGGCTAACAAACTGCGTTAGCCGGGAGTGACTGCATGTCTTTTTGCACATTTGAGAGGGGCTTAAGTTTTATTTGATATCAAAGGATAGTAAGTGGATCGCTTTCTGCAATGGGGGAGGGTTTAGCAATAGCCAAATATTAAATGCGGTGATGCTATCTTTCCGCTGTGTCACTTTCTAAAGTTGCCGGAGCAATGATATAGTTTGGAAAAGAAAAATCTGAAAATAGAGATCATGATGGAGTACTGTTGCATTTCTAGTCTCTGTTCTGTGAAAAAGGATGCACCATATCAGCATTAAAAATGAAAACATGACAGTCTGTTTACATCTTATCATGTTAAACAGCCATTTTAGAATAATTTAGCATCCTGTGTCTAAACTATCTTTCCATCTTTACCCTATAAACCCAAATTATGTCAAAGTGATGGCTTTGTTTCTATCCTCATTGACTTTATTTTGGGCCATTGTGGAGAAAAATTGAATCAAAGTGTACCTGATCGGAGTTGCTTGATGCGCCCATTGCTGCTGTTAATGTCGACAGGTAGCATGTCCTTGAACCAGGATATTTCAGGGTCTGGGTTCCCACTGGCAGCACAAAGCATGGTGGCGGTTCGGGTCCTTTCAACCACCTTCAGCTGGGGACCCATATCTATGGTAGGGAAGCCATGGGGTATCTGGTTCTCTGAAATACACAAAGACATTGTATTAGGTTTAACATTACATTAGGCTGGTAAGAACAGAGAAGCCAATGTCAAGAACATATATTTCAGATGCTTGGGGCCCAACATATAATCCAAAATTAAAAAATAAAAATAAAAATAAAACAGACGGCAGAGGAATATTTTGTATGTACATCTGAATATCCAAATTGGTTCTACATCTGATTGGCTATAATTGTGTGTTGTGTATTTGCCACCATAGGGAGTTTTGGCTTAGACGAGAGAAAAAGGGAGTGCAATCAGCTGCCTGAGGGCATCTGCACACACAAGCCATTTTAGGCTTTGCAAAAAACAAACCTATTTTGAATAATCCAACTGATCATAATGCATGCCAGTGAACTGCCATTATAGCACACTGAATATAAACCGGTGTTTATATTCCAATGGACAGCTAAGTGGCTGTTGATCTTGCAGCTGTATTCTGAATTTATTAAATAACAGGGAAGATTTGGCCCTTGGGAGATCTGGTTATCAGCTCATTCTCAGAACTGTAATCTCTTCTCTCTATCAGTCTTCTTGTATGCAGATAAGTGTCTTTAGGGCCATCGCCTTTGGTCAGTACACTCATGCGGTGTGTTGCACAGACAAGAACCGTGGTCATGATAATGGAAACTTTTGGCAGTGGCCCTTTGTGACAAGATACTTATCCCCGGGCTAATATCAACCAAATATAGTACTGTGTAAAATGCATAGTTCAAATGAAAACCCTTTTCTGTTCCAAATAATAAAAGAAAGCTGTGAAAACATGATCATAATAACCCAAAAGCCACATTTTATGTGATAAGGAAAGCTATATCGAGCCCACCTGCTTTCCTGTTTAGATTATGGTGTATGGGCCATTCTGCAGTGACAGAGTTTACAATCATACAGGTATAAATGTGAAAGAGCGTGCAAAGAAGCCTTACATAAATAATTAAAAGGTAACAAACCCCTTTGATCCAACACAGACAGAAACCAGGAACCAAGATTCATTTAAAGAGAGGTCTACTGTGAACAGACATTTGAAGTCCAGAGTGACGTAGGGTTGTCTCTCAGACATCCACAATGTCAGAACTTACAATATTTTAATTTTTTTTTCTATTCTCAACAGGGCTGTGCCCTACAGACTTGCCTCCAGTGCCAAGGCTAAAAGACTGTCCTGAGGATAAAAGACTGTATTCTTCCAAAAAAAAAATCCTTTAGAGGAAAAAATGAATAGTTTAATCACAGATCCTGCACCCATTGGTGTTCATTTTCTCATATAACTGCTAAGATTCATTTTCATGAAATGCTGCAGACACCGAAAAAAACATTATTTTTTTTTTACTTTGTTTGTATGACATTAGCCCTCTGTTCCTAAGAATTAGTCAAAACAATTGTTACAGAAAATTAATTCAAAACCTGTAGTGCATATTGTTTGGAAAAGGAGAGATAATGTTCTGACTTGATGTTAATTCTTGTTCCCTGCTTATTCCAATTCAGGGTCATGGTGAACTTTGCTATGGGCCTGTATGGATGCAAATCAAAATGGCTGGGAAACTTTTTTTTTTTTTTTGGATTATATTTGGATATTATTATGTCTTTAGGAATAAGACACAAGGCCCCAGACACCAGAAATTCTCAGTGCAAGATTACTTGGTGTGTACTTGTGAAATAGGTGGTACCAGTACCAAGCTATGTAGTTGGTTAGCAAGATCGGTAGCAGTTTATATTCTGGTAGGCAGAAATTAACATAGGATTATGGGACACATCTAAAATTATAGCTTCATCCATTTTGGACTCTTCAACGGACCTCCCCATTTGAAGGCAATACAGCCAAAGCACTTTTGCCAATGGTCAATGACACTTTTTAACTTGTATGTAAAAGTTAATTTGAGTGAACGGTTAACTGTACACTGTAAAGTGGGTATTGCTGCAATGTACTTCTCGAAAGGAATCAAATCCACCGATCGTAAGAGTTGTAATGAAATCGTAAATTAATTTGATGAAAATTATCATTTCAAATTGTCATTATCTCAGGGGTATTAACAACCAACATATTGTATGAGACTTCCTATAGATTTTGGAAACATTGGAAGATTCTGAATATTGATCAATGGTTTAGGACAGTGAAAAATGGAAATCACCACTTTCACAGTGTGAGACTCTAAGAAGCCAGCCAATCACATGAGTCAGTGGCTCTCGCATATGAGAAATCACAAATAGGGAATAATTTAAAGGGCAAACAGCTGCAACCTTAACGTGAAGCTTTCCCCTTCTCCTGCCTAGTGCATTGTGGGGGAGCTGTTAGTACAAGTGGCTGACACTAAACCAGAGCTTTTGCGCAGTCTGCCTGATTAGCAGAAACAGCTCCCACGTGGCTTTGGTGAGTGTGTGAATTCGCACATGGCAGTGCTGGAAGACCGAGTGTGGGCAAACTACATGGAAGTGTTAAGCATACCTGCAAAGTGGTGCGTGTGCTGTAGTGTTGAGAATTCTATGTGGAAAGGAGAGCGGTAGACATCCAAGGTTAGCTACTCCCTAGAGACAGTAGCCATGGAAGAAATACAAAGACAGCCCCATTTTGTGAGCAAACAAAGCAGATTTTAATTCTGCAGTAAACGATTCACTACTGTATGAGCCTGTTCCAATTTCAATTGTTCTGATCGAAGCACAAAGGAATTAGAAACAAAATCCTTAAGGAAACGACAGACTGAGATGACAGCCTAAGGAAAGTACAGGGCAGAGAGAAAAAGGCAGCCAACAGTTCTAATTGATAGATGTGATGCACCACATGTAATATTTCTTGGATCTCCAAAGGTCCCAAGAAGTCAATGTCCATGGCAAAAGACGAGAAGAACAACGTCCAACTGGATTGTGACTTGACATGGCGGGCGGGATTACTTTCTGTGAACCCATGTTTGCAGGTTTGAGCATGCATGTACGCATTACCAGCACAGCCAACTCAGATGTGTTTCCAGGCTAATAAAGGTGGAATCAAGGATATGAAATTACAGGGCAGTGGTTGGTTTGCTTTTTTCTAAACTAGGCCCGCCGCCACCAAAGCCATTACTGTTAACGCTTCCCGAAACATTTTTTGGTCGTTCATTTTTTGACCTGCTCTCACGTCTCTGCTATAACTACAAAGTATTGTAAAATTGCAATTGTTTCAGCTGTACCCGTTATCCATACCAATTGCACACATATAGATATTAAATGAATGTGAATATTTTAATTTTAAACAAGTTTTTATTTTTCCCCAAATCGTCCCACGGGCCACATATTCCGTGGCAGCCCTGTCTTATGAGTTTAGGATGGCAGTGCTATTCTCATCTACTGTTTTACTATGTAGTATTTCATATAGTATTGAAGCACGTTCGGTTTTATTTTAAAGTGGCTTTTACTTGTTAAATTGTATTTGTCTTTGTGTTATTGCCTGGACCGAGTTTTGGCTGAAAAATAACTATTCATTTAAGTTTTATAGCACAACAGAATAAAATAAGGTATTGTTAAATGTTTTTGAGGCCTTGTAGACCTATACTAAGAAAACTTTGTCTTATGGCCAAGACCAACGGCAAAAAAAAATGCAGTGAGCTCATTTTCAGAGCAAACAATTGTCAAAGAAATCTTAAGGCTATTGGGGACACTTTGAGTTACAGCATGTCTGTATTCTCCAACCACAGCAACTACTGTGGCTGGTCCTGTCTGGCAACTTGTCAGCTTGAGAACACAAAGACAAGTCTTTGTTCATAGTTTTTCTTAATTCTAAGGCAGAACAGAGGAGAGAGGTGGGGGAAATTTGGGAAGAAGCTATGATAAAACAGTGCGGGCAATGCAGGCTGATGTTTTGTCAAGATAGAGGGCATCTCTAATAAATGGCCCTCTTGTGCCTGGGGATAATTCATCAAAAAAAGCAGTTCTGCCTGATCAACAGTGGAAAATAAGACAAAGAAGAAAAACAAACGTGTGATGAATTCTCAGTCACGCGGCCGTTCCATAACGCATTATTAACAGTGCCAAGGTGAAAAACAAAACATACCAGCATCCGGTTTCACTCGGTTTCATTAGTCATTAGTGATGTGCGCTTCATCATTGATAGGGTTGGCGCTCCCACAGGTGCCTGGGAGAATCTAGATATCCCGCCAACAATAGGCCCGTGTCTCATGCGGCATCACTAGTAATTGGGCAAGCATCTTGCCAGTGTGGACGAGGGCAAAGCATGCAGTCACAGCTTGCCAGCCAGAGCCTCCTGGCTGGCCGCTGCCAAGTCACTTGCACACAGTAATATGTTCCTTTTTGTCCTCTCTACTTCTCAATTATTAAGACACTGACCCAGTAGGTTAGTCTACAAATTTGCTAAATAAAATGACTACGATTGGGCTTACTGCCTATGAGTCATTGAGAAACGACTAATTATGGGCAACAGGATCGAGACCCTCATAAATACATAAAGGAGTCTATTCCTTCTTTAATGTCTTAGAAATTATTTGAACCCTAATTTTACTCATAAATTGCTCCAGTGAAACAGTTGTCATGAAAAAAAAGTCTAACAGGGCTAGATGTATCACTGATCAAGGCCAGAGGCAGCATGAGAGTGCCAGAAAACCGCTAAACATAAAAGCAGGAAAACCCAGGAACTGAAAAATGAATAGCACCATTGTTCTCTCCACCGCCATATATCACGCATAAGGAGTCTTGTTGCAATATGAGCAGCTTAGCTCAGTTAAATTAGTTTACAGTGGTAATATCAGCAGGGCAGAAAGGAGAGGGCAGAGGGGGATGGCTTAATGCGGTTTTGTGGTTGTGCTACTCAATTAGAATAGCAGTGGGGGCTTCAACTGCACAAAAGATTTATTGGAAATATCTGAAAATATCATTTGTACTTGTGTAATACTGGCAATTAGAGGAATTAGCTAACATATGCAGTAGTTGTAAACCTTCGTGTCATGAAATGTGCTACTTCTGCTATAACAGCCGGAGGCAGGTGAGATTGAAATGGAGGATTAAAAAAGGGTGAAAAGGAAAGGGGAAGGGAGGAGAAAAGGAGGGGTGCATGCCAACCTCCTGCCAGCTCCAATTACCAATGTGAGTGGAGCGTGGCGGCTAGGGCGATGGGTCTAATCAGAGCCCTGCTGAAAGAGACCCATCCCCGTCCTCGCATCCCATTGGGAGGCCGTCTGAGCTCAATCCCACGCCAACGTCAGCCAGCGTTTTCCCCTCACAGAGAGCCACTCAACTCAACGGGAGGGAAACACTCCAGACACCCCAATTCCCTGCGAGAGGGAGAGACTTGAAGCAGCTCCGCTGGACGCGATACTTTTACATGGAAGCCGGCCCAGCACATATCTATTTTAGCATGTCCTGCTGTCTCCCCTTCTTATGCTCTGGAGAGTAGGGAATGTTGCATGGTATGTGAAAGCAGTAAATGTGGTGCAATACCCCACTGCAAAATAATAAAAAATAAACAACCAGCTGTAACATATATAATATAATTTATTGTAGAGGGTTAGGGTTCGAAATGACCAAAATTGAATTGTATTAGAATTTCTTTTATTTAGGATGGTAACAAATAATTACAATATATGTTTTCATAATGCAAATTTCTGGCTGAACGTTTAAAAATAGTTTTTTTTTAAATACAGTTCTATTCTAGTAGAATCTAATAGTAAAGCCATCAATACAGATTTCCATCACTGCTGTATATTGTTGCCATAGCAGTGTATTGCTATTGCACACCACTAGAAATGTTTATATTCAATATGACTGCACCAAGTAAACATAAAGTAAAGAAGCACCACCCTGCTTTGATTTTGACTGCTACACTAGTTACTTTTTACTAAACATGGTTGCTCTCAAAACGGAAGGGGTAAGAGCACAGCGTTCTTAGGTTGTGTGGCTTCTAAATCCAGGCTGCATCCATTCCCAGGAAAAAATAAAAAGGCCTTATGATCTCCAAGTGTGCCTGTTACCAAGTGATGGATGAGAACAATTAAAGGTGATGTCTCCTTTGATAGTGTGAACCAAGGGACCCCAGCGGCTGCAACACAGCCACTTGCCTCATGAAATATCACTGCACTAAAATCTACCCTTTTACCCATACATCAGTGCACTTTATGGGTGGGAAAAAAAATATGTTTATGCACCTCTGTAGAATAAGCAGTTCTCTGTTTTGTTATTTAATTTAACTAAATAAGTAGTAAGGGCATGTAGCAGGTCACTGGAGGCAGTAGACTGAATGTTCTTCACAGTAAACATTATTTCCATTATTTGTCCATCATCAGCTTGACTGTTTACTTTCAGTGCTTCCAAACATATGTCAAAATAATTTGCATTCTTCTTCAACACGGCTCTGAACAATGTTTTATATAGGACTGCACTTATACCAACCAGAATAATGTGAAAATAAGATACAAATGGAAGGCAGTTGTCTGTGTTTAAACCGGTTTGAGATGCTGCAAGGCAGGCGATCTGTCTCCAGAAAAAACGCCCATTGCCCAGGGCTGTTTCTCGCAAAGAACATTGTCGAGAGCGGCATTTACATCTTTCAGAGACAAGGAAGTATGCGAGAGGTGTCAACAGCAGCAGGTTGTGTCGTCAGAAAACAAATATAACACAAGGTGAAATGAAAAAAACACTATGAATAGATAGACTGAAGATGGTGTGTAAACAAGTGAGGGAACACACACTGGATGAGGTTTGCTAATCGGAAAAAGGGTTATGTGGAACACAAAGAGGGTTAGGCATGTTGGAACCTGATGTACAAGATGACAAGATGAGAATCCATGGTTACCAATTACAGTGTTTAACTTTTAATGATTCACTATTGCCACTGTGTCACTATGGCCCTGTTTACACCTGGCATTAACATGCGTCTTGGGTGATCCGGTACCAGGTGGACAGCTCTAAGTACATCTGTTTACACCTGGAATTAGAATGCGTCTCCACATGCGCCTCGAGTAACCACTTGGGATCGGATATCACTTCCCCGCTCTATATGCAAATCTAATATATTGTATTATTTATTTATTTGAATTTATTTGTATACTTTATTAATCCCTCTGGGGGAAATTATCCTCTGCATTTGACCCCTCCTATATCCTAGGAGCAGTGGAGTAGCAACGTAAAATATAATCTCAGAGAAGGTTTCGATTTATTTCATTTCCTTAGCTTCTTACTTGTATGGAAAATGCAAGACGTAGAGAATTGGAGTAATTTTTTCTCTCCTCCAGACAGCGGTGTGCCGTGCAGGTTGCCGTATTTTAGATATAATCGTTTTTGTTTGTTTCCTACTTGTATGAATTTTTTTTAACTTTCCATCTTGCAGAGGACATCAGTTGAGTAGGCGGTCCTTCAATGTGGCCCAGGACACATTCACATTTACACTGCTAAAATAATGTGGCCATATGCGGCCCAGGCCACCTCCAAATGTGGTCTGAGCGATCGGATTGCACACAACATTGAGGACTCATTGTGTGCGCTTACACCCGGCATTAACATGCGTCTTTGGTGATCACCAAAGACGCATGTTAATGCCGGGTGTAAACAGGGGCTATGTTCCTCAGCCCTCTACCTCAGATTTATCTAAAATGGCACCTCTTGTGCCTTTCCATTCTCGACTAATAATGAAAACCAATGAAAACCTTTTGCAAACCAATTCACTTACTGGCACATGAATAGACTGCGAGATATACATTTCTTCAATTTTCTTCTCTTTTCTCAAAACAAAAATAAACAACAGGAAACGGTATATATGGCTACTGGTCAAAGTGAGTGGAGGGATATACAGTGGTGTATATTTTCTTGATTTCTTATTTTTTTGCATGTTTGTCACACTTAAATGTTTCAGATCATCAAACCATTTTAAATATTAGTCAAAGACAACACAAGTAAACACAAAATGCAGTTTTTAAATGAAGGTTTTTATTATTAAGGGAGAAAAAAAATCCAAACCTACATGGCCCTGTGTGAAAAAGTGTTTGCCCCCCCTGTTAAAACATAACTTAACTGTGGTTTATCAGTTCAATTTCTCTAGCCACACCCAGGCCTGATTACTGCCACACCCGTTCTCAATCACGAAATCACTTAAATAGGACCTGCCTGACAAAGTGAAGTAGACCAAAAGATCCTCAAAAGCTAGACATCATGCCGAGATCCAAAGAAATTCAGGAACAAATGAGAAAGAAAGTAATTGAGACTATCAGTCTGGAAAAGGTTATAAAGCCATTTCTAAAGCTTTGGGACTCCAGCGAACCACAGTGAGAGCCATTATTCACAAATGGCGAAAACATGGAACAACCTTCCCAGGAGTGGCCGGCCGACCAAAATTACACCAAGAGCGCAGCGACGACTCATCCAAAAGGTCACAAAAGAACCCACAACAACATCCAAAGAACTGCAGGCCTCACTTGCCTCAGTTAAGGTCAGTGTTCATGACTCCACCATAAGAAAGAGACTGGGCAAAAATGGCCTGCATGGCAGAGTTCCAAGACGAAAACCACTGCTGAGCAAAAATAACATTTAGGCTCGTCTCATTTTTGCCAGAAAACATCTTGATGATCCCCAAGACTTTTGGGAAAATACTCTGTGGACTGACGGGACAAAAGTTGAACTTTTTGGAAGGTGTGTGTCCCATTACATCTGTGTCCCTTCAGAAAAAGAACATCAT
>OMKR01009684.1:3529-21146 GCA_900302355.1 Cyttopsis rosea
GTCGTAAGCCCCAAGCACACTGCAGAGTACTCTGGTTCCACATTCACACTGGGCTCGGGTCCAAGCATTGCAGCAGCCTGCTGTACAGCTGCTCTGGCACACGCCGACACCCCCCTACACACACACACACACACACACACACTAAAGTACTCCGTCCCTGACGTTCTTACTTTCTCTGTTCTCGATTTCTGGTTAAACTGACATACATCCTAACGGAGAATGCGACGACAGACAGACAGACAGACAGACAGACAGACAGACAGACAGACAGACAGACAGACAGACAGACAGACAGACAGACAGACAGGATGAACTAGCTAGACCAGTCTATAACACACCAGTCTACAAAGTATACATGCACACAGGTTCACACATACTAGTACATAAACATACACACACACACGCATGTGGATTCCCATCTGTAACATACACCAATGCAGCCATAAAGAATCACACCAACCTAGAAACATTTTGACATTCGGAACACAAACATAATCCATCAATGTTGGTCAATCTATCACTCTTTACATATCATGCCAGTGCCCCACGCATCCTATACACATCGAAGCCGACAGGTTAAAAAGCTTACTGCAATCATCTCAATAACATTTCCTCAAAAAGTCTCAAATTCAATTTATAGTTTGATAATCCAAATATTTCAGGCATGTGCTTTTTATTAATTGCAAATGCTAATCATGCTTAAGACGATAAACTTAGTTAAACGTTTGAAAATAAAAAGTTAAAAAAATAAAAAGCATAGAAAGTTGGCAAAAACAAACCATTTGAAATAGGATGTGGTTTCAGACTTTCTTGCTGCAAAATGCCATACTTTGCTTTAAGGAATGCTTTCGTTATGCGCTTTGGGGCGAATCCAGTAAGTCAGTCTGGACTGCTCGTTTAGAGCGACACACACACACACACACACACACACACACACACACACACCGTGCTTGGTGTCAGACGGCTAATGACCCACATCCTCCTCTCTTCCACTGACTGACATAACCGGTACTCAAGTATGTGAATTTATTTGCTTGAAAAAACAAGATAAAAAAAAAACAGGGACAATGGAAAATAAAAAAAATAAAAAAAAGGAAGAAAATAATTCCCCTTGTGATGTGGAAGTCGCTATGATCAATACTGCAATCGACACGCAGCTCAGCGAGCAGACAGTGAGGTGTACGGTTTTGTAGACACGAGAAGAGTCCAAACAATCACAACTAAAGCAATGCAGGTGTGCTTGAGATCAACTCGGGGGTGAGGAATATTTTGTGACATCTGTTGTGAGAATGCCGTGGCAATTTGGTGGCATGTCACGTCGGGGATCAACAGGAGGATGCTGCACTTGCTCTCTCCGCTAGTCAGTCTGGAGAAGAATTACATGCGAATGCCTGAACACAGATGGGCCCATAGCAGAGTTCTTTATGTGCGGTATCCGACACCATCCTTTATATCTCCCACTGCCGCACCAAAGCAGGTGTGCGTCTGCACCGACAGATCGCTTTACAGATTCCAAACACGTTCCCACATCCCTCATCCACCGCGGAGATGAGTCTTCCATGGTGGGAAGTGGGAATGTCACGCTTGTTTGGGATAGACTTTCCTCATGGGGATTGCAAGGCTGGACAGGCCTGGACATTCCTGACAGTGCGTAATGCAGGGAGAAGAGTTAAGAGGATAGGAGAGTGAGAGTGTGTGTGTGCGTGCGTGCATGTGTTCTCATCTCCCATTGGCTGCTGTAACACAGAACCTGACTCCCTCTAACACCATCTGACCACTGTATCATATATACTTTTGTGACTTTGCCCTCATTCTGACCCTAACAGAAAGAAATATTTTTGAAACAATTATTACTAATGTGGATATTATGACCAAGCAGTCTATAAAGTTCAGAAAATTACATTTCTTCACTGTAATGCAGCCTTCAAGACAACATTTACCTATATCACGATATCCAGAAATCCAGACAATATCTAATCTCATATCACAATATCCCAATTATAACGAAGTATCACCAGCCCTATTTGCCACTGTGCATTTATGTGTGAATCTGTGTATGTGTTCACATGCATTCTCAAGGCAGATTGTGAATGCCGTCTTCAGACCGACTGTATAATTCTGTATCGAATGGATAAAAAGCAATTGCATAAATATTGCCGAAGCTACATCTTTGAATTTGTTTCTGTTCTACTGAGCAGTAGAAGACGACCATCTGTGGAGGCCACCTTTGTGTATATGTGTGTGCTTTACGGGGCGACACCCAAGACTCTGCCCATCTAACCAAACACAGAGATCCAGCAGTCTAATCCCCGTTCAGTCCTTTTTTACCTTACGGCATGAGGCCTTATCAGGAGTGCAGGAAGGGAAGCCCATATCAAGAACAAACATCAGACCGTAAAAGAGGTGGGGTTGGGAAGCAGAGAGAGACAGACGGAAAGAAGGTGTTTGGGGTCGAGTGAGTGGGCGGCAGTGTTCTGTTCTGTAAGTGGAAGGTCACAAGTGTGACCCCTGCATGGTTGAATAAATGCAGAAACCTCTAAAAGGTTCAATATTTCATTGTCGTTAACCACATGATGTGTGTCTGCAGGCCAAGAGTATCTGAAAACAATGCAGAGAGCAGGACGAGATCTGTCTAGCCGACGTCGGCATCAACTTCACAAAATTCAGTCCTGTCACAACTTCGCGATGGTTTCAAATGTGGCCAGCTGAAACACAGATCCTGAGTGACAGTGTGTGCGCATGCAAGAGTGTTAGCTTGTCATGTATGACACTGTGTGTGTCTAGCATGCTCCCTTCAGCTTCTTCACGTCCATTCTTTAGTGTGCGCACATGTGTATAAACACAAGAGAGCACGTTTGTGGAAATCAGCATTTGTCCAAAGTTATGTGTGCACATTAACAGTGTGTAAGCCAGTGTGTGTATTTACAGGAGATTGACAGCACGCCTCCCTCGTGTTGTCTCACTAATGCACCACTGTCAGCACTTAGCTTTAATGGGGCGACTGCACGCCTCACGCTCGTAGCTCCAGCCTTGTTATTAGGACCCTCCAGGAATGGACAGATAATAATTAGCACGTATGATGGCCCACCCCCCAGGGAAAGGCCCACAACTTGGAGAAAATGCATAAAGGCATGTGCACAGACAAGGTGTGGCCTTATAAACATACAGTTAGGGCTGGGTAACACATTTGCCATACTATCGGTGTTGACCCGTCACTGAATATTGCAAAGATTTAGCGGTGTTCAATGCCAAATTTTGAGACTTGTTTAGTTAAATCTCTCTGTTTCAGTGAATTTATAGTTTATAGTGCAGTTCTAAGTAAATGTGTGACTAAATTCCAAAAATCCTTGCCCAACAAAATAGATGATCATTAACTTTTACTCAATGTAAATGAGATAAATAACATACATTGTTATGTAATTTGTCATTGGCACAGACGCTTTATGTACAAACCTAACAAGGAATATAAATTCCATTTATAAATTTCAAAATGATAGTCATTGACGAAAAATCATTGCCTAAATATAGCTAAACCAGACAAACTTTTACAGCCAGACAACCTTTAAAATCCAGCGAGAAAACTGTTAATCAAGATTGTATGACATTCCGTAACCAAGTAAATTTTCTAAATTCCCTGGTTTTCGAGAAATCCCATGACCCGTGGAACCTTGTCTGAGCTTGTCTCCACAGTGTCTCACCAGTGAGTTACTTTTTCGGAGTAGGATTCGGTTTGCAAACGTAAGAGGCGGACGTAAGACTTTTACTCAAGCTGTAAAAATCTTCATACCCATGGAATTCAAACACACACACACACACACACACACACACACACACACACTACAACAGCAGTTTTTGTATGTTTTTTTGGGGGTGAGATGGCCGTTGCCAGTGAACTCCATGGAAAAAGAAAGTCAAGTGAAAAGCAAAGAGGCACTCATTGTACTGCACAAAAATTATGACAAGGAAAAATGAACCATCATGACAGTTCATCTCTGCTAAAACGTGCGCTTGTAAGTCTCGACAGTGACAGAAAGACAGCCTGGCAGAAAGAAGGGGTGAGATCAATATAAAGACAAACAAAGAAATACAAAAAAACAGGTGGGTGCAATAAGCATATATATATATATATATGAGAGAGAGAGAGAGAGAGAGAGAGAGAGAGAGAGAGATATGGGGGTCGATAGAGAGATGATGAGATGGATAAAAAGAGCCTGAGCGAGTCGGGGCTCGTGCTGCAGGCGTGTGGGTGCTGTGCAAATTGCGCCGTGTTTAATCAGCAGAGTTGTGTTAACAGCGAACAGCACTTGACAGGCAGTTGGCAGACGCACGACCAGTGCACACACACACTGAGACACTCAGACTTTCTTGCTGCAAAACGCCATACTTTGCTTTAACGAATGATTTCGTTATGCGCTTTGGGGCAAATCCAGCAAGTCAGTCTGGACTGCTCGTGTGGAACGACTCCCACCATCTCGCCGTCACATACACACACACACACACACACACACACAAAGCTAAGCGCAATTAAGGCCTCTAACGATACCTCATGACAATGGCTAAGTGTTTGAATGAGCAAGAGAAAGGGACCGATCTTATCCAAAAGACCAAAAAAAAACCCAGTTAAAATGTTCATCTTCCAATAGAAATCAGGGCTGGGTGCTCAGGATCTCACGATTCAATACGATTTAGATACAAAGGGTCACAATTCGATTCAACTCGATATTGATGAGATCTCAATCACAATACGATTCCTTATCGATATATTGACATTTTATACATTATTAGAATTGCTACCAACTTCTCAGTGACATACATTACAAAACCATTTCACGGAACAAATTTGGTCCGATACAGAAATTAAACATTTCAAAGAATTGAATTTAAGTGTAAAATGTTTGCATAACTTACAAACAAGGCACCAAATTGTGAACAACATAATTGAAATGTATTGGAGTTTAATTCTTTTTTCACCCAGCCTGTGAAACATAAAAAAATTAATAAAAAAACGGAATCAAACTGAATGCAGAGCTGTTTACACCAAACCCCCTGGTGCCAGAAACAAGCTGACAGTAAAAAACAAAGGAATAGTTCTGTTAAAACCACAAAATGTGATGTTGGCTTTGCTGTAGATATCCAGCCAACTTTAAATTATTTCCCCCACACATCAGTCTGTGAGTTCGGCTGGAGCGGATTTATCAAAGAGTAAACTTTACTTAAGCTCCACTGCCACCTACTGGCACCACAGAAATGTGAGCGAACAAAGTGAAATTAAGTGCTTGTGTGAGTGTGTAAAAGCGAGTGAACAAGTGTGAAGCCGGATGTGTGTGTGTATATCTGTCAAGGTGTGTGTGTGTGTGTGTGTGTGTGTGTGTGTGTGTGTACATCCTGGACTCACTGAGGTCCTCAGCCAGCTGGACTCTGCGTCCTGTGATGAGCTGCATCTTCTTTTCCGTGTCTTCGCCGAAGTCCTCCAGAACTTCTTTCACATTCTTCTCTAGACGGCGTACTGAGGGACACACACACACACACACACACACAATTACTATTACAGAATGTACACTAGTGACTGTTTTGATCCCAGTTTCACTGTTATCGCCCTAACTAGGACGTTTGGACTAAATCATATCCGGCAGTAAAACTCTCCCTAGATCGGGGGCCCATAGACAAAATCTTGTCAAATGGGGTCCGTGGCTGAATGCGTATCAAACTGAGGATCCTTGATGTGGAAAAGGTTGAGAACGACTGGATTGGACAACAGAAATAAGGTTAGACCGGCCCCCGATCCTTACCCTCCCTGTTGGTGAGCTGCTGCCTCAGAGTATTGGCGGTGATTCCCAGCATCCTCTGGATCCTCCAGAATAGCACCACGTCATTGCACTCCAGCTGTGTACACATTGTGTGTGTGTTTATAATTGGGTGTAGGTAAATGTAGGTACATACTGCTGATCTTTTTACATGAGGCACTCCCGTTGTGTAAACGTGTTGAACAGACGTTAGACACAAAGCCGCGCTTGCGCTCACCTCAGCGTCCACAAAGTGCCTCTGGTAGTAGTAGAATCCCTTCTTGCAGAGGTTACAGTGGACCAGAGCCTTCTGGAGGAAGTGTCGACGGTATAATTGATGCCACGTGTCCTTGATCTGAACAGACACAAGAACGTTTATTTGGTGGACTTAAAAAAAAAAAAAATAATAATAATAATAATTTTATGCATTAATTTAATTTCTTGTGCTTAAAGGGACAAATTTTCCCATGGTGTTCTACATAAAATCGATAACAAGTGATGAATAGATCATTTCTGTTTGATGAACGCGAATAAAGCTGTTGTGATCTCACCAGGACTGGGTCGATGTCCACCCCTCGAGACTCCAGGTTCTTTCGTACTGTGGTGACCTCGTCATTGGCCAGATAAGCCGTGTGTTCGTCATGGAGCTTCAGAAGACGCTCCAGCTCGTTTTTGGTTTCGTTCCGGATGTGCTGGAAATAATAGTCTGTGAGCATTATGGGATGTGGGATTTGAGAGTAACGTAACTACGTCACACAGAGGAGAAAAAAAAAACTAGCATTGCACCTGCTTCTGTGGCTCTTTTTCCTACAATTCTACAATCAAGTTAAGCTGTCTTAGCATCACAGAACAATTTGGGAAATGTTCTGCCGCAGCACATTTGGCAATATAACTCAAACTGTTGAGTGGGCGCGACCTCTGACCTGGTCTGCTGTTCGGTTTTTCCAGTAGAGCCACCTCTGCTTCCAATCTGGTCCCACCATGTCGTTGATTACAGACTCAGCTAGCGGGAGCAAAACAGACAGAACCGAAAATGTGTTTGTACAACAAGCTGTTCAGAATCATTACCATGAGACGTCTTGAATAAAACCTTCTGTCAGGGACGAGGCCGCACACTCATCACACTGAGGCCAAGGCGGCAGACCTACTGTCTTTGAGACGCGACTGCAGGGTTTCCTCCATGAACTGGATGGCTGCGTCCCACTGCGGCTTGTCTGTAATAGAGCGGTCTGCCAGGGCATTGTGCTGGATCACTCTCTGACACACACACACACACACACACACAAAATCGGAACAAACTTTTAAATTAGGCCTTGTAGATCTAATATAATTGAAGATTCAGCAACTGGATTGCTTATTTCTCGCCTCAAATTTGTTCAGAAACAGATTTTGGTGGACTGTTGAAATAAGTGAAAGTTTACGGACAGAACCCAGAACTTGTGCTGAAACCCCATTGGCTCACAGAACTAGAGGCCTGAAGGAGGGAGGCACCACCCACCGAAACAGCCCGTCAGGAACCGGAGGGATAGAGAGGCATGCTAGATATAATTTGAGTCGTATTTTCAGCAAAAAATTCAAAGACATGTTTTGGGGACCTCAGAGACCTATATTAACTTGTTGAAAAGGAGCAGAATATGGCTGCTTTAAAGAATAACTAACTAACTATTAAAAAAAAAAACAAAAAAAAAAAAACGTGTCACTCTACCAGTGTGACATGGTGCGCGCTGAACGTACCAGGCTGTCCATCGCCCTCTCGTTCCACTTGTGTCTCTTGACGCTTTCGTCCTTCACGGCTTCCTTCAGCTTGTCGAAGATGTCGTCCTGGTCTTTACCTTTGTACTCGGCCATGAAGCGGGCAAACTCCTCTTGAAGCGTTTCCCAGGCAACCTAATTGCCGTGGGGGTGGAAAGGATATATTCAGGAAGGCATATAATCAAAACAATCTGAAACAGGAACAGGTACAAGTGGTAAAATCACACAAATAATTGATGGTTAAGCCAGTCAGTCGGTGAAATAATGACCACGTCTAAATGAACCAGCTTTACCTCCAGCGCTTTATGTGGCAGCTGCTTGTCAGTCCACTGTTTGAGCTTGATGTCCACCGTGGTGTTGAAGGTGCCGGAGTTCATGGTCTGCGCGGCTGGTAGGTAGATGTTTTCAATCACATGGGTGGACACGCGCTCCCACAGCTTCTTCTGCAGGATGGCCTCCCTAGTGGGGGTCAAAGGTCAGATCACACCAAATTAAGAAAAAAACACAAAGGGAAGAGAACACAAAGAAACATTTCTGGATAGAACATTCAAGGGGCGTATTCACAATCTTAAATTTTAGAGGAGCTAAATTCTTAATGATTGACCATATTGAGGAAAAAACTAAATTGAAAAGCACACCAGTACTAAAGACATGTTTACCTAACAGAGCTTTCTGGTCTGTCAGGTGCGTGGGCTTATATTTATATATATATTTATATTTATATTTTAAAATGTTGAAATTAAAAACAAAACAAAAAACAAAACAAAACCCTGCATTCACCCTTCTGAAAGTATGCTTTCAGCCGTGCTGCTCGGTTCAATTAAGTGATCCTTAGGGGCAGAAAACAATGAGCTGAGAGAGATCCCTCCAGACTATTGAGCTGCTTTCATCTGTGTACAGCCGCTTCTACTGCGGCTGCACTTGACTGCAGATTCCAATAGGTTTCCAGACGCTAACAGCCTCCACCTCTCCTGCTCTATCCGACCACGACAATGTGACAATGGGAAAAAACCTTTCCCAAAAACCCAGGGGGAGTGCAGCGGTGTTAAGCCCCTCTCATTTATCATAAACGCATGCTCATATTTCATATGGCGTCCCCTTTTGTTTGGGCCGGTGCTCTTGGCTGTCGATAGGCTCCATCTCCGATAGAGCTAACGGGCTGCCTAACAGGGCCACCCCTGTCCTGCACCGCAGGCCATTCATCAGCACATTGATCCTGTGGCACGCACACTGTGCATACATCTCATTTAGCGAGGCTTTCCCCTCGGGGAAGCCTCATAACTATACGCTTATGCACAGAGAGACTTGCAGCATGCTCTCAATACAACCTCCATATGGTGGATGGATTGCAGGAGTGTCTCAAGTGCACGCTCTAATTGGCTTCAGGCACAAGGTTCCAAGTTTGTTAGTGAAGGTGAAGGTGCTTTGAGACGAGAATGTCTCTAAAGAGATCAATATGTCAATTTATGAACAATATTGATGGCCGTTAACAATGTAAAATTATTTGTCAAGTAATGATGTAATATTCTTGTGTGTACACATTACAGTAATGAGTAATTCTTGAATAATAACAGAAGATATTTCTTTGATCTTACCAGTGTTTTGCAGTCACTTGACTTAAACCAATGACTTCATCCAAGATTTCATTCTTGGCCTTCTCAAAAAGCTCATTCTGCAAAGAGGCAAAATAAAAGGTTTTCATATCCACCCACACGTGTAGCATCTTAAGTCTTAATTCTAAAGCTTGTTACGGTGATTTCTGTTTGTGATTCTCACCCTGTCCAGCTCTCTCAGTCGTGGGTAGTTGTTTTTCCATTCCGTCTCCAAGTTGAAGCGAGATGCTGAGGAGATTAAAAAAAAGACAATTACGATAACCATCCAGTCAATAAATTAACTTTAAATGTCAAAAAATAAAGCCAATGTTTAAGTGTGAAATTTTTTAAGTGGTCGGTGAAAGGTGACTAACAACTCACTGTTGTACCTCATTCGATTATAGAAATGAGGTAGGCCCTCTAATGTTTAGCTTAACAAATACCAGAATTATCCTTTAAGAATGTAGATAGTGCAGTTACCAAAAGAAAAACTTGGCCACATAGCTATGCGCAGTCACATTCTTTATAGTACTTGTTGTAGGCTCTCCTGCCCTTTATTAGAATGTGTTTTAATGTAACTGAACTCTATGACGATACAGTTAGGACACACCAATTTAGAAATATATGTGACTTGACCCGTTGCGCTCCGAGGGTCTTTATCTCAGATCGAGCACATTATCACGTCTAGATGAACTCATCATCTTTACGCTTCTATTGCTTTTCACCTCTGATGCTACGCCCCATTAAACACCAATATGACACGGTCATCGTGCACTGACCGCGCAGGGACAGGACGTGCTTTGTTTCACCCTGGTTTGATATAGAGGCAGCTTTCAGACATCTAATGGTGCCTATCCTTTAATAAAAGTGAGGACTTTACACAGACACTCTCTAAGCTCGCCCCTTAGAAGCAGTAGGGATGGCGCCGATCACACTCTTAATCAACAGCTCGCTTTTCTCTTGTCTCACACACACACACACACACACACACACACACACACACACACACACAAAAACCAGGACATAAGACAACGAAACACACAGACGCACGTCCCTCCCCAGTGCTCCCTCTCCACAGAGGGGATTAGGCTAATTGCTGGGTTATGGGGCTGCAGTGACGCCACACAGCGAAGCCGGGGACCACTGCTCTGTTTTTTTTGATGGGCCATGGATCGATGCGCCACACAATGAGCCAGTGGGAGCAGCGGTCACAGGACCATAAATCTCCTTCGCTGTTAGCCAGGGGCTGTTGGCTGTCTGGGCTAATTGTTGAAGGGAGGGCAGGGCTGTGGGACCGGAGACGTGTGGCAGGCTGGGCTGACCCTGTAGGCCAGGAAGCAGGAGCAAGCAGAGCAGTGATCCTGCGGAGCTCGGTGGCTGGAGCATGGCTGGAGTCTAAAGCCACAGACTAGCACTTTTAGGACATGCATTTAAAGGGTAAGACTGTACCAAAGCACTTGCCGTTTATGGGGTTCCATTCTATATAACAAAATCCTATCCGTATCTTGATATGAGACTAGATATCGTCTGGGACTTTGCAACATCATGATATCGTTAAATGTCTTCTTTAAGGCCGGATTACAGTAAAGTAATGACATTTTCTGAACTTCATAGACTCTTCTAAACAACCTCTATGTGCTTGGCTATAATATCCACATTACTAATGATTGTTTTTCAACAACCTTATTTCTTGTGTGGAAATATTAAATGTCAAAAAATCTTTGAGATATATATATATATATTCTGGGTTATCCTCAACATATTTATCATTAAGAATTTAGCTCTTGTAAAAAGAAAGATTGTGAATATGCCGCTTGAATGTTCTATGGTAGGAAATTTCTCTTATATTGGAAATATACTGATATTTGAAATGCATGCATTGGAAGGATACTTTGATAGTGTCTCGAAATGGACAAGCGGTGGCTTATCACATGATATGTTACATTGAACTACACTGATTGACCAATGTCTGTCGATGGTTTGAGCTAATAAAGGGCTCCAAGGACCCGGAGCAACAGATTTACCATTGTGATATTGGAACTTGGTAGGGGTATTTCAATATGCATGTTTACAGATTTTCTTTGATGCAAAACCTTTCAGAGATTAACTTTTTTAAAGTTGTCAGGAGTAGCCACCAGAGCACATATTTATTTATATGATTTTAAGCATCATTGTTCATAAATCCTGCAGGTGCAGAGTTGTACCTTTGAAGGCATCGGCCTGCTGCTCCACAGACTCCCGAACCATCTTCCAGAAACAGTCAGACACAGCCAGGCTCAGGTTCTTTGTGGTCACTTGATGAGCTTTTAGCATACCATCCCTGGTGAGAAAAACTGATTATAAAGGAAGGTGTAGTTGACTGATAAGGCAAGACCATACCAGTACCAGTACCAGTAGATTGGGTTGATCTAGAATAGGAAAGTGTGGCAGTCAAGTATGAAGCTAAGTCGGTTTTGGGTTTTACAACATCAGAAATGGTGACTCTGGTGCAGAAGACTAATTTGACTAAAATAAATATTGGCAATAATATTAACAATATTAACAAATAAAATCAGACAAAATGTTTATGTTGAAATGAAGGCCTCATAAATTAAAAATGTAGACTATTTAATGATTTTTAATGCATCATATTTGAAAAACTGAATTTAAAAGACATTTTAAGGACCTGCAGACACCCTGAAATGGGTTCTTTGCATGACACCTCAATCTGAAGGAGCTATGAGCCTTTTGAAACAGTGCACTGCAGCCTACCGTAGTAGTCTGGAGCTCTGGAAGAAGTCTTCCTCGTAGTCTTTGATGGACTCAATGCTTTCACCGCTGCTCCCTAGAGACACAGCACAGGGGCTCAGCAACAGACTCATTCATTTAATGATTTAAGTGCATTACATGGCGGTTTGCCTTACCTTTCCCTGTGACCACTGCAAAGTAGCCCAGGGCCTTCATGGGGAACAGCCTGCCTTCAACGATCTGCTGGATCTGAAATTAAAGACATGAGACTGCTTCAGAACTCAAAACTTTCTGCTCTGTGGTTAGGGATAAAGCCACATACAGTAAAGGTCAAAACTAAGTGCTGAGCTCCCTCTAGTGGAGCAGCTATGCACTGGAAAGCTCTCCAGCACAGCCTAGGATTTGTTTAAGGGTATACTACTCTATACTGTATGTATACTTTTCTTATCAGACTGGAGTCTACCAATGAGCATTTAACTGCACATTGTATTGCACAAAACAATTGTTGCGCATGTGACAAATAAAGACCTAAAAAAATCTGTGCTTTAAATTCACACTATACATTTAACAAATACAACCTGCGCCATGTGACTTACTCTGTTGGGGCTGGCCAGGTTCTTTTCAGCCAGGTCCACTTTGGTCAGAACAAAGATGGTCCTCTTCCCCTGTGGGTCCATCTGACTCACCAAGTCTGTGACGATGCTGCGCTCTGCATCCACACTCCCATCTGCACACAGAGCACACAGGAAAGAGAGCCAAGAGAGGGAAGACAAAGTAAGGAAGTGGTGGGAGTACGGAGGGAGAGGTTGAAAGACAAAGAGAGGAGAGAAACAGAGAAAATTTGATGAGGTGTTAGCTGAGATTTTAGATTTTTATTTTAAACAACTAGATATTTCATAATACTTGTATTCAAAGTGGCAATCCATAAGACCATCTGTGTTGGGTGAATAACACTGCCCAAGTCCCAAAAGTCCATTCAAAACATTATTTTTGGCATCCAGGGATTTGCAGCTACACCCCCAAAACAAACCGGCTATGGAGGAACATCTTCCTTGTAATTTAGTATTTTGCAGAATAAAGAGCCTACATGAAAAGTCAACTTATCACCAGTCCTGATCTTTGCCTTCTTGCTGGGAAAGGCGGACACGGCCACAAATAATGGAAACAGCATATGTAATAGAGCAGCACATACATTAAGGCAAATAAATCGAATGGCTGTTTCCTTAGAATTTCCAGCGAAATAAAGTATCGAACATGGGATACTTTAACAAAATAATATTACGGATTCCACTTTAATTAATACTGATATTGATGTTTTACAATGGGGCTTCCAATGACGCTACAATGGAGCTTCCACAGCTACTGGCTACTGGTAGCTGCCCACTACACGGCTGCTTCCGGAGGCTCACCCTGGATGCAGAGGATGATGGCGTTGGGGTTCTGCATGTATGCCTTGCTGATGCTGAAGATGGTTTCCTTGGTGTCTGCCGCCATGCCTGCAGTCACCGTCTGAGACAAACATACACAGACATACCCAGATTGTCATTATACGTGCTGAAAAGGCATAATTTCAGATTTGGTAGTAACAGTTTCGGGAATGGTTAGGGAGTGTCTTGGTGAGTCACGGAATTAATACAGTCAGCATAAACTCCAAATGTTCCATTTAAGTGGTTACTTTTTTTCCACATTAACTCTTTATATTTTTATAACATTTCCTGAAGCAATTATAAAAAAATTAAATATGAATTAGGACAAATTAAGATTCAAAAGTACCATACAGTGCAGAAAAAAGGTTGCTTATCATAATTACAAACATATATAAGCCTTTATAAGCAGACCATATGCAAATTACATGACCTATATTCAGATAAAATAAATTTGTTTCATATATCATTATGATTATTATTATTAAAGACCTGCTGCGTGTCTGAAAGAGTGTGTATGTCTACTCACACTGATGACTCCTGGCAAGTCAACAAGCACCATCCTCTGAATACCAGGTCCTTTCACACTCAGAGATATAGTCTAAACAAAAAAACATCAAAACAAATTGACAGGAATAGAAATATCTGCAAGTCCTGATACACACTATAGCAGTAAAGGTATCGTTTTATTCATAGTCCCCTTACCTCTGGACTGACTGTCTGTCCTTCCTTCACACTCTTCCTCATCCTCAGCTCGATCTCATGCCTCAGGGCGGCCAGCTGTATGGGTGAAGGGGTTAAATACGAGGCTGTTTTTGTGTTTTATGTTAACATATACTTACAGTAGATGGAAGAAACAATGTATGTGACTTACATCCTCCTCCTTAGTGAGGTCAAACTCTCGGGTGCTGTCCTTGAACATGGCCACGTGGTGCGGGCCCTCGCTGAGCGTCACCTGGCAGGGGAGGAAACAGTTTGAGTCAGAAACTTTGGGGGAAAAACTAAACAAGCCTTGTCTTCGCTGTAAGATGGCCATTTTCTTTCGAAAAGTGCCTTCTTCCGAGTAATTTGTTCTTTTTTTATTTTCTCACTTGAGGTGGTGGGATATTTTTTCATTTGTTCTTTTTTGTGAATGTTGAGGCATATCGACAGTTTACTGAACACAACTAACGATGCCGGCTAAAAAAAGGATCAAATATGGGATTTGTTTTGACATATAAATATAAATCGTAAATCGTACACATTTCTACTTTAAGTAATGCTGATAAGTGATAGAAACTACGTTTTAGTCAGCAAGTTTGATGGACATTAAAAAGGCCTCCCGCCAATTTTACATATTTCCATTTGAAGAGCATTTTACTGTCTCCAAACAGAAAATATAGTATCACAAGTGGAAAAACAACAGGTCCATATATATATGGATATATACATATATATTATACCACCATACCAGAAGCCCTCCATTACAAATATCATAGAGTAGTAATATATGAAATTGGAAAACATTTTTTGGAGAACAGCCTCAGAGCAAAAACCTTTTTTTACAACTCTAGAACCTCCAGGATCCTTAGTTGCAGTAGGGTGACTGGTGGGCGTGGATAGCTGGTCTAACTTTGTCTACCTTGACCGGGGAGCGGGTCATCATCTCCCCAGAGCCCCGGGGGAAGATCCTGGCCTGGGCGATCATCTCCAACACACTGGTCTTCCCCGCACTCTGGTCTCCAACCACCACCACCTGACACAGCACGCCAGGAGGAGGCGGGAGAGATGGAGGACAACGCAGAAAAAAATCGAAACATGAAATAATGTTGACACACATTTAATTCTAAAATTGACAGTATCTAAATACTCTACATTTCAAAGACTGTATTTCCTATGAGTTGTGAGTAATGCTTTACAGTTCCTCACCCTGGGTAGGTGGTCCTGGGTGTTGTAGTTGGAGTCATAGTCTGACAGGATGTCCAGGACTTCAGAGTACAGATCGATAAGGGATTTCTAAATAGGGAAAATTAGAGGTTAGAATTTTTCAAATTAAAACATTTTAAACATCTAAACATTTATATTTCTGTGGAAGTGCAATAGTAAAAAAGTTATTGTTATTATTAACATTGTTAATAATGTAAGCAACGAATAATAAAAGGCTTGAAAGGTCATGTATGATAGAAACATGCTTATCAGTTAAAGTTTACGTTTAGGGAGTGTTTTGGGTTTGACACCAACCTTGACTTTCCTTTGGTGGATTCCTTTGTCGTCTTTCTGCAGAACCACCTTTCTTAGTTCTTTATTCTCCTTTTCCAGTCTTTCGATCAAGCGTTGGTACTTCATCTGTAAAACACACAGCAGCCAAACATTGCCTACCAATATAAAACTAGAGGCTCAAGGCAGAGGTTTCAAGTTAGGCTGTATAATATTAGGGGAAGCTATTTAGGTTGGATAAGGAGGGGACAGGTGTTATTAAACACAATGCAGAACTCAAGATGCATTTTTACTTTCTCGATAAAATCTGTTGATCTCAGTATCACAGCAATAGAATCTGGTCAGGATTAACTCAATTAAATGTCTGACATCGGTGACTTAAAATAAGCCATTTTGGTTCTGATGGTCCAGAATAGTGATGAAATTCACTGAAAATCAGTTAATTGTGTATAACTAAACCATGACTACATTTTGAGAAAATGTAACATGCAGCTACAGAGGCGATTAAATGTAAATGTCAACATTGTATACAAAATGCTTTATCAGTTGGCTGCTATTTTCTTGTGTAACAAGGTTTGTGAGTAAAGTTTGAACGTTGTTATGTTAGAAAAGTAGTGAAAAATAATTTGAAAGCTTCATATTATTAGATTTATCATTACCTGATTACGGAGGAGTTCCTCTTGGAGCTGGTCTAATTTTTCCTTATCTGAAGACTGAAAGTAGCAAAGGAAGGAGAAATAAAGAACAGGAACATGCCAAGTTACCTCTCCTTACCTTCTGCAAATGAGACCTTCCCATGACACCTTCCAAGTACACCGTCATGCACAATGAATACAACGAGCCACCCATGAAGGCACATTACACAGAGCACAACAGTTAAGAAAAACGTCAATGGTCGAAACAGGCACAAATCACACTGAAGGCCCCGTGGGGGTAAAGGTGGAATTTGATAATGGAATCGATGTCAAAGTAACTATTTAAAAATATATAATTTCCTCATGATTCGTCACAGATCCATTGTTTACATAATTTAATTGGGGATGGGAGGATTTGGGGGTGGCAGGACAAAAAGACAGGGTGAGGATAGCAGATGGGATTGGCAGCAGAGGACATGACGTTTAACATACAAATACATTAAGACACACAAACACGAAGAACACACCTGAGGCTTTGTCTGTACTCATTCGTAGGTTAATAAAGGGTGTCGTTGCATAATTCATAATGTTTCTGTTTGGCAATGCATCACAACTTTGCCTAAGTGACATTCCTGATTGGTTTGCTAAACTATCTATACATGCATCATCTCTACCAGCTTGATCCGGTTCAGGGCCATGGGGGGCTGGAGCATATTCAGTCTTATTGCACGCATAAGTCCTGAATGAAGCACCAGTCCATCGCAGGCTTATGGCAGGGATACACCAAAAGACAGCATCTCAGGGATCACACATCTTGGTATTCTAGCACACACTATAGGAGCCAAGACTTAAGACTTAATATCAAACCAGCTTGATAGTCTCACAAGAGTCCCAGGCGGAAGTGTTCTCTGAACAACCCTTAAGAGAAGAGACTTCCTTATGATTTTCTTCAAGGTGCAGTGTGTAGAATTAGTGGCATTTTGCAGAACGGACTTGGCAGAAATGGAATGAAATATGGAATATTATATTCATAAGTATGTTTTAATTACCGTATTTTCCGCACTATAGGGCGCACTGGATTATAAGGCGCACTGTCAATGAATGGTCTATTTTCGATCTTTTTTCATATATAAAGCGCACCGGACTATAAGGCGCATTAAGCGAAACAAAACAGTCAGATAAGTCAGTCAGTCAAACTTTATTAAACGTGTTCACAATAACTCTCAAAATTGTTCAGTTATAACACGTAAAATACAACACAATACACTCCCTTTTTCAGTTCATTCCTCGTCCACAAATCCCTCAAATTCTTCATCTTCAGTGTCCGAGTTTAACAGTCGGGCGATTACGGCATCCGGCCCGGATCCCTCTCGTCATTATCCGAGTCGGTGTCGTTGCCGTTACCTGGCGGTTCAGTGATGATTCCGGCCTTCGTGAAAGCTCGGACCACGGTCGAGACTGATACATTAGTCCGGGCATCCACGATCCATTGGCAGATAGTAGCGTAA
>OMKR01009697.1:8422-27969 GCA_900302355.1 Cyttopsis rosea
TTTGACACGCTTAGGTATGAATGTTAATAAACCTAATCTTAGCGTGAACAAAAAGGCACCAAAATGAATGTAGAAAAATGAGAAGAAATGGTAAAAGCTCTCAAATGCAGCGTAGGGAGGAAGATACATTATGTGTGTATATGTGCGTGGGTGTGTGTGTGTGTGTGTGTGTGTGTGTGTGTGTGTGTGTGTGTGTGTGTGTGTGTGTGTGTGTGTGTGTGTGTGTGTGTGTGTGTGTGTGTGTATTTCTATTTCGCCATTGGATCATAGGAGGGAATTTGGAGAGAAAGCTTAAGGTGGAGTGATTCTCGGAGTAGAGGACAGAGGTGGGGCATTTGGAGACCTTGGTACCCCGGGAATAAAACCTGGTGAGCATAGTCAACCGAAGTAGTCAAATAATGCACAAACCATTGCATCTAGCATTAAATTAAATCTGTCAAGAAAACTCCCCGGAGACCTCTACCCCCATGTGTTTGTGTTCTGGGTTGTCACTTGTCAGAATCGCACATCCAACGCTCGCTAAGAGTTCCTAAGGAGAGCGAGGGTACCAACAGGGTTTAAAGGTGTAGTGTGTTATTTTGTGGCATCCAGCAGAACGGACTTGGCAGAAATGGAATATACTATTCATTCAAGTATGTTTTAACTAGTGTATAATGCCATGAAAATAAGAATCGTGTTTTCGTTACATTAGAATGAGCCGTTTATATCTTCATGAGGAGTGGGTCGCCTCCACGGAGCGCGCCATGTTGTACCGCCATGTTTCTACAGTAACCCAGAACGGACAAACCAAACACTGGCTCTAGAGAGGGACTTCCGCCTTTTTTGCGAATTTTGCGGCCACCGTAGCTTCTCCTACATGGAGGGGAGTACAGCTGGTTGCAATCTGCAACCTCACTGCGAATGGCAGCGAAATTCTACACACTGCACCTTTAACCTCTTAAGCTTGAGGCCCATTGCTTGGGTTCCGAGTGAGGTGGAGGGGTTGGAGTTTGGGGGAGGGGGTGTGGGTCAGCACACACAGCCACATACAACTGCCTTACACCTTCAGAAAGCTGAGACCCTAAGGTATCATTTGAGATGCAGCTTGACGCTGTATGTCAATCCTTTCTATCAATTATAAGGTAATAAACATATTTGTACTTGTGCCTAATAAAATAATTAATATGCTGGGTGTACAGGGGCTTTGAACATTATCCTCATGCCTAATGAAGCCATACCCATGTTCAAATATGTGTGATTAGTTGCTGCACCAAGTTGTGGGTTGATACCAGCTTTGGTACACTTTCTAGCCATTTTTGACCACTTGGGAATGGGGGGAAAAAAGGGTCCAAAGTCCCCCCAAAATACTTCATAGTGCTGTGATGCAGCATCAATAACCTTTGAAAATTTAAGATTTGTGTGAATTTGACAATTTCGACGATGGATGACAAGCACTTTTTTTCTGAAAATGGTTCAGCAAAACCCACTTATCTTCAATGTACCTGGCCTGGGTGTCTAGGATAATCACAGCCTCATGAAACTCTAGACCTAGAATCTAGAGGTCACAATAGGTCATTGTATACATCAAGGGTTAGGGTTAAAAAGATGCTGTCATCACATTGAAATGGTTACTATGAGGCCATATTTCATCCCACATGAATGCAATTGGGCTCTTTGGATTCACAAGAGGCTCAGCTTTGTAGCAATACCCAATTTATACAATTCCATGACTGTACAATTCCAGTGTGCAGAAATAGCATTTTCACTGCATGCAGAACGGGCGCTCTTTAGAACCCTAAAGCTAACTTGGCCTGTTTAGCTGTTGGCCAAGATCTTGACTGTGAGAAAACTATGATTCGAAGTCAAGTATAAGTGTGAAAAAAATATTTACCTTCAATCATAATCATGATGACACCCAAGCTACGCAGTGACACAGAATGTAGCTTGCTGCTGATTGGGTATAAACTACCCTGCTCACATACTTTAACTCCAATTCCAAGATATCTGCCTGGATGGATGAACACTGGCTTGGAATTTTTTTTTTTTTTCTCTTTTCCAAACACTCCCCATGGAGTGTTTGAATCCGCCTATGAATACTGAGTTTATGAATATAAATCAGCTACAATGTTTAAGCCAGGCAACAAACATGCATATAGTGTTTAAGTTTGTGTATTTTGTTTGTGTCTAAAAAAGAAAAAAAAAAAAAGAACGTACTGTCTGCCTCTGTGTAATCTGTGCATGGACACACGCTGATGCCAATTGCCAAGATGTTTCTTGACAAAAGGTTAATGCCGCTTAACTGTGCGAGCTGGATTCCAACTCCTCAACCTGTCACAATGCAACACAAATGTGTTTAAAAACGGAAAAAATGGGGCAGCTAACTCACGGCCATGCTCGAGTGGGCAGCATGTCGTCAGTGTGTGCTGGAGTGGGAAAAAAATAAAAATTTAAAACGGAGGCAGAGCATAAAAGTAAATACAAAACGTCAAGATGGCCGTGAGAGTGGCGCGATAGAGGGATGAAGTGGAAAAAGAAAAAAACGAGAGAAAGAAAGGAAGACTGAGATGGAGACCAAGAGGGGAAAGAGAGGGAAAAGGAACAGGACAGAGAGAGAAAGTGCAAGTAGGACAGGCCTGAAGAGAGTTGGGAGCAATCAGCAGGAGAAAAAGTAGTCACTAAACAGAGAAGTGGCCAAAAGCTTGTTACAACTACAGGGCGCACACACACACACAGGCAGAGACACACACACACACACACACCAGGTCAAAATATAAAAACTGACCATAGTATGTGCACCCACCGGGAAGAGGGCAGCAAATTCAAGTGAGAGAGAAGGAAAAGGGAAAGGAGGGGAGAGATACAAAGCCTCACTCTTAATGATGGTTGGCGCCGACAGTGCCATGGGGAGAGAGGAATGAGTGCAAGTAGAGAGACCGAGGGAAAGGGGCGAGGAGCGAGGATCCAAGAGGGCAGCAATAAAAACGCAAGAGAGCAAAAAAGACTGAGCTGTAAAAAATGGAGAAGCTTCGAAAGGCGAAAGGAGTCAACCTGAGAAGCGGCTCCGGTTGTCGGACCCGTAAAGCGGTTTCCCTCACCGGCGCACTCCATTTCAAAAGATGTCCGTCCGGTTGTTAAGTCCTGTGATACGCATCTTGAAAGGAATACGGTTAAGAATTTAATTAGATAATTCCAACTCTCCCTTTCTGACCGCATGGAGCGGCTTTAGAGGGCCATGGCTCTTAAAGTAGTAATCCGTTAAGATTCATTCCTTTAAGAAAAATTATATATAAAAGAAAAATCCTTGATAATTTATTTAGCGGGTACCTGGTAAGAAACCGCCATTCAATCAAATAGCCTTACGTGTGCGCTCCTCTATGAGCCGTTTCTATTGATGCTGGCGGGTGAATATGAGGAACCATCGTAGTCATGGTCAGTAAACTGTTGATATGAATGAACATTCATAGAAAATAACAGCACCCCCGGATGAAAAAGAATATCCCGGCCACCATTAATAACAAAACAGTCGATCAGAAGACGGCACACCCTTCGAGAAAAGAACGTGACTTGGTCTTTGAGTGAAGATGAGGGCTAGGTAAAGCCAGATGTTTAAAACAAAAAAAAAAAACACTGCAGTTTCAAATGGAATTCTGGGTACTTGTTAGTGTAATCAAGCCAACACAGACAATCTTATGGATTACCACTTCAAATTGTAAGCAAAACAACAAAGAAAGTGTAATTGCATTGGTTCCCTTCTTTCTTTCATTGGTTCCTTCTTTAAAACCAACATTAAACAAAATGCATGGCCGTGTTTCAGAGTTACACAACCCAGCGGCAAACCTCCCTTGGTTTTTTTCCCCCAAGCAGAACAGTATTTAAAAAAAAAAAAAGCTTTCTTCGGGGAAAACGAATAATGAATTAGAATCATTACACGTTTTAGTCACCGTCTTAAAAGTCATCCACAACGTTCGTGAACAGTGACATCCAGGTTGTCAACAGCACTGTAATTGGAATGTGGGAAGAGTAACAATCAGGGAGCTATGAATTATTCTCTTTAAAACCTGTAATTCTGTGCTACAGAGCAGCGGATGCTTTTCTCGCATTTCGCTATTCATAGGCAATGGGTTGGGTTGGCAGGTATCTGTTAATACATTTAAAATCACATTTTAAATTGATTGTCTTTATAGTTAAGAACTTTGTCTGTGGAGGCAGCAGACATTGCTTTAACAAATAGCTACTCCCTCATTACACAATACATAAATAAGTATAAAAATAAAAACTATCAATACAAGATCTGCCAATGTTAAAAGTATAGATATATGGCCTGTAATGTGGAGCCTTTTCTGGTCATGTTTGTGAGTCGTCTGATGAAGGTGGGCTCAAGCTAGATGCGAGAATCCAACCGACTGTCATCACATTGATCCATTTATCAAATATTTGTTTTCTAAATAAGTTAGTTAAATATTTAATCATCACATTGTGAGAAGTTTTAGACCACATCTTTTCATTACAATGTCATGACAACATAAGGTCATGACAATGCCATGCCACCGAAATCTGATATGATAGTATTGATTAATTGCTCAGACTGCCCTGTGTGTGCTGATCCTAAAGTGAATCAGGCGAAGTTATGTGGCGTATTGAGGGGGGGGGGAATCAATGGCCAGTTCTCTGCAGTGCTGCAATCCCCACTACTGTGTGCTTGCCTCTATATGAAGTACTGAATGCATGTGGCCCAATTGCAGGGGCACCACCAAGTGGTGAAAATTGTCACCGCAGCCACATTAAAAAAAAGAAAAGGCGAAGAGGAAGGAAGTGCCAAATGTGATGAGTGATGGAAAACCGAGGAGGGCAGTGTGATTTATCGAAATTGTGATACGAGACAAGATATCAGGGATTATCTCATAATATTGTGATTATTCCTTCCCCAACCCAGAAGTGCCGGCCGCGGTAAACTAAGCTGTTTACAAACGAAACAAAGAAACAAAATGAATATGCTATATTTATGATAAACAGTATAAAATGAATTAACGGTGTGTGACTGTTTTATATATTATTTAAATCAATGTGATTGTTTTTCTCCAACATAATTGTGTGCACCCTCTAGTAAAAATAAGAGAGACTCTTGTACCTAGACTCTAGTAACCATCTTAATGTGATGACAGCATTTGTTTTAAAACTTGACCTTGCTGTATAAAATGACCTATTGTTACCTCTAGGATAATCACAGCCTCATGAAACTCTAAACCTAAACTCTAGACACCCAGACCATTCAGAACATGTATGAGATGTCCAGGTTCATTGAAGATAAGTAGGTTTTATTGAGCCATGTGGGTGCGGGCGGGCGTGGAACGAGGCACACCGACGATGTCTTAAATTAATTATTAAATAATACCTTATATAAGGTGCTCCCAGGGGTCCAGACTAATTTTTCACCACCGTCCTGGAACCGTCCCGAAATGAATGTAAGCCATCCCAAAATCAAAATGTTGTTTCCCTACTTTGTTATTATCATCTATAGTCGTTAGTGGCATAATAAAAACACCATTAAAATGTTGAGGAAATAATTTTTACATTTATTTTGCTCCATTCAAAGAAATGGAAAAACTGAAAAGTTATCTGTAAACTGCGAACATAGACGACGCGAATTCCAGTTTTCCGAGTTCCTGTGAATGCAGCATCACTTCCTGCATTTGGAGCGCTTTCAACCAGAAAGCTGTGTTTGTGTCTTCCAACAGAGAATGAGTCCACTAGTTAATGGATCACGGATAGCGTCATTCTCTTGGATGGATAAAAATATATATCTTTTTATTTAATAAAATGATTTTTGGCGGTCAATGTTGATTTGGCGGGCCTCCACAAATAAATCAATGTATGGGAAACACTGGGCACTTGTATGTGTAACTGCTGACCCCCCAAAATGAAAACAGTGTGTCCTTATAGAACGAAACAAAAAATAATAATAATAAATAAATAAATAAATAAAAGCACTGCACGTAATGGGGACACTCCCAGTCCACCCTCTGTCCTCATATCCCGCGGGGATATGTTGCTTTTCCACCGCGGTAAAAAAGAAAATCATACCATCACAGCCCTAATTCATACAGGCCTTTCTAGATGCTACGGCCACTCAAAGTGCAATTAATTAGGATGAATGCCTCTGTTTCGCCCACTCAAGGCTTGAGCCGCGCGGCTCATTGCGCGCACACTACCAGAGAGCGCGAGCAATCATAGTTGCGCGTGTAGATGCCGTGAAGAGCCGGGAGGATCTGAATAATTAGAAAAGACCAGTACAATTTTAATAGAAAGTGTTAATAAAGTCCCGAGGTATGAAAATAGTCCAAGTCTTTGGACAGAGACGGCACCATCTCCTTCCATGAATTCAACAGCATCTGGTTATTTTTGTGGTTGCGCACGGATGGATGGATGGTTCGTACAGATGCACAGCCTTCTTTCAGACACGTCCGTCTTGAATTACCTGAAGCGCGCGGCGCAGAGTTCCCAAAGTTGGGAGGTGCGCGCCCTCGCGAAAAATCGCCGTGCGGCAATGACGTCACTGTTGGCGCGCACACTAAGCGACACTACAGTGCGGCAACTATGAAGCAGGCTTCACACATCCACTCAGACACTGAAGGCAACCACACAAGAAACCAACCAGCTTTTCAGTCAGACTTCAGATGTGTCATCAAGGACATGTTAACACAAACAGTCACATGCATACATATTCAGAGGCACACACACAAAATGTACCTCTCCCTCGATTCTTGGGGGCCGTATGCTTGACAGGTGGATGGTCTTGTACTCTCCGGAGTTGAGCTTTACCACCATGGCATCGGCGTTGACCACCTGCATCACCTGGAGGGGGAGCAGAGGAGTCTGTTAGTGATTGACAGGATGGGAGAAATGGAGGAGGGGGGAACTGAGTCAGAACAACTCAAAGTAGTGACCTGCGGGGACATCGGAAATGTAGTCCATTATTTCAAGGATCAGAAAAGGTGTCGAGTGATTAAGCGCTACAGAAATTACGAAAGATGGATGGAGTGAGAGAGTAGGTAAAGGACAAACGGAGAGGAAGAGATCTATTCGGAGCAGGGACGGGCGGGGTGGCAGTGAGGAGCGTGTGCCACCACGAGCGGAAGTGATTGAGAGTGAGGTAGGAAAGAGTGAGCGAGCGAGGGAGGGAGGGAGAGCCCCAGTGGGCCAGCGAGGGGTTTGGAGGACAGAGAGGACAGTTGGCTGTCCAGAGGAATTGGCATGAGTGAAAAGGAGAGAACGTGAGCAAGGGGGAAGAATAAAATAAATTGAAAGAAAGAAAATAGTGATAGATTGCTTTAAAAACTCGCAACCTCAAATGTCCTGCCAAATATAGACGGGTAGAGTGTCGCACACAGAAAACTGGCCGATAGTGACAATGCAATCACAACGACACTGACATAACGATTAATTAACATTAATAACTCATTTACAATTAATTGTTGGCCTGGAGCAATCCATCCCTGAATATTTTACAGGTGCAAAACCAAGTGACACCAATTACTGGTGCTATCTGCAATAGGGACCATTTTTTGCTCGTCGACGTGTGATGTAGACCTATCTCCTTAAAAACGCACTAGGTATAACATGTTATATGGCTTAATTCACCACAAAATGTATCTTAATCCCAGATAGGCCCGTTCATTTTACCATCAGATATGGATTTGCTATTTCCGCTGTCCTTTCAGAACCACAAATGAGGCGGAGACGGACGTTCAAAATTTGTAATTGTCTTTCTTTACTCTGTGTTGGGCTACCTGGGACAATTATGTTAAACACCTTTTCATTTTGCTGAGAAAAAAAACCTGCCACCGCTATTGCCGGCTGCCGCCATCATGTTCTGAAGTTGCCTCAAAGCCCCAAGACGCTTCATTTAAAGTCTTTATTTACACACAATTTATTTTCAAAACATTAACACTTGCGTTCAAAATAAATAAATAAATAAAAACAGTACGCTAACTAATATGGAACGCCATTTAAAGGTGCAGTATGTAAAATTTAACAGCCACTAACTGTGAGGTTGCAACCAACTGAATTCCCCTGCGTGTAAGAGAATCTATGGTGGCCTATCTAGAGCCAGTGGTTGTTCCGTTCTGGGCTACTGTAGAAACATGGCAGCGCAACATGGCGGGCTCCAAGGAAGAGGACCTGCTCCCCCATGGAGATATAAACGGCGCATTCTAAGGTAATGAAAACACAACGATTCTTATTTTCATGGGATTATACACTAATTAATACATACTGATGAATATTATATTCCATTTCTGCCAAGTCCGTTCCGCAAAATGCCACTAATTATACACACTGCACCTTTAACAGTCGTCTTCCCCTTTCTCTATGTCGACAACAATGAGGAAATAATTGTTGTGTCTGTGTGTTATTCGTCTATAAATCAGGACTGACGACATTCCTTTCTTTAAGGAAAGAGGACTCCACTTACTTGCCCTCGAATCTCATGATCGTAATCAGCAGCAAAAAATACAAAAAGAACACAAAAAGTCAACTTGAGTGTGTTGTTGATGCCCTAGTGAATTAACATGCAGGCATTCCTCAGGGCCGACAGAATATTGTGTTCCTTCCTATGAGAGGCAGTGATGCCACAAGCAAGTTTGAATCTAGATAATGATAAAATGATGAAAAATGATAAAAACTAGATAATTTTCCCCAAAATTGCCAAAAAGGTTTCTTTTACCAACAAGATGGACAGGAAAGCATATTTGGTACAAGAAGCTCTACATGGTTTAGCCACGCAGCTACAACCTCATAAAAACCTTAAATGTATATTTTTGCCTAATGGATAAAATGTGGTTGAAATAGAGTTTGTGGGGTCTGGGGTTTGAACTGCAGAGAGGAGAGGAGATGAGGAGTGTCTCACAATGTCAATATTGTCAATCTGTGTAATCATCACAGTGTATTCTGTGAGAAAGGAGTGGTCATACAAAAGAATACAGATGCGGTCTAAAGCCAATATGGGGATCTGATCTGTCATAGCCATAGTTTATAGAACATTCTCTGAATACTCACAGGATGGTCATGTGGATACTTTTCTCCTTTGTCTTTGAAAGTAAATGTTTGTGTGTTTCATGTTTATACTGTGGACTTCTGGCTTGGTGCTAGTAGCTGCATGGGGAATGGATCTCTGCATGTTTAGTTGTGCAACTAGGCCTCACCTAGTATTTTTTTATAAGTAAAATATTTTTAATTCAACACAGTCATTTGACTTATATGAGCTATTGACGAACCGCATCCAACGTTGTTGCCGTGTACCAGGAAGCTCCAAAGAGCTACCAACAAATGTAAAAATAATGAGTCCATTCACGGTTTCCTTGATCTCCAAAAGCATTTAAAGACCTGGAATTCAAACAATTTCTTGGTTAATTCACATGTTCACTCCCTCTTCGTGTTGCTCTTACTTTCAGGGGGTAATTATGGTTTTCACAAAGGGACAAACACAGCTGCCAAGAGGAACGCCGCCCGAAGCAGAGAGAACATCCTCAAGCAGTTAAAGTTTCTATGAATGACTACAGAACAACAGAAATCGGGAGCACCTGGTCCGGGGGTTCAAGATGATCGATTGGTTTGAGGACAGAAAAGCGGCACTCTTCAAGCGTGTGTAAACGGCGACCTGTTCTTTCCCTGACCGATAGTGATTGTGTTCAACCTTGACACCCCCTGCCGACCCACAGTCCGATGAAGACACGGTGAGCATCACCGAGCTGCCACCATGATCGACCTGAGTTTCTTGACGGATGAGGAGCAGGAGACCATTCTGGCCGTCCTGAAAAGAGATGCGGATCTCAAGAAGGCAGAGGAGAAGCGCATCAAGTAAGTTACTTCAAATGTACTACAATTTTGTAAATCTAGATCTAAATCTAGATCTAAATCTCATATATGTGATCCAGAGGAATCTTTATTTGGACCGTGAACATGAGGATCATACATACATACATACAAGCCCTTTAAATCCTCCATTTTGTGTGTTTCTATACATAGTTGTTGCTTTTAACTGTACTCTTAGAGTCTATGTTCTTTGGTTATAAGCATCGAGGATCCACTATGTGTGCAGAGCAGGCTATCGAGTTTGCTGAGAACTTATTCTAGCTGCAGTGTGATCCAATCAGAAAGCGAGTAGTGGAAATAGTGGAGCGCTGTTTGCATAGAAGTTGTCCAAACTTTTAATTCGCAAGACTACAAGCTGCCACTGTGTTTACCAAAGAGGTGCTGCCCATGCTAAGTAGCATACATCTAAGGAGTCTGCCCAAGGCTAACCCTTTTAAGATGTATTGTAAACTAATCATTTGTTTTCCACCCCTCCTAATTTCGATATATCCAGTGTATTTGCAAATGCATTTACAAAATCCAATCTTGTGGGATATAATACATGGCAGCATTTATCGAGAAGAAAAATAACACGACCAATTCTTGAAAGTGTGACTGACATGGTGGTGCGTAATATGGACGTTGTTGCGAGTGTGAACCCGTGTCTGCGCCCACGACAGAAATCTCCAGAGGGCTGTGAAAGACAAGAGTCTGCTGAAGTACAAGACCGGAGAATGGTTCTACGAGACCAAGTTGCTGCGCCATCAGGACCGCATTCATGGCTCGGACATCATCAAGGCGTCCTTGAGGCCCAGACAGAAACCACTCACCATCTGTAAGTTCAACCGGTATCTCGCAATATCTCCCTTCCATGGTGCGGTTGACTTTCTTTTGTGATTTTGAGTGATTTCCTGTGGGACAGAAGCAAAACTAACTTTAGTCGAACTTTAGCATTTGAGTTATTAGTTGAGCATCTATTACCCTGGTAGAATGGAAGGTTACATCATTAAATGGTATAGAATATGGAATATAATATTCATTTGTATGTTTTAATTAGTGTATAATCCCATGAAAATAAGAATTGTGTTTTTGTTACCTTAGAATTAGTCGTTTATATCTCCATGGGGGCTGGAGCCCCTTCCATGGAGACCGCCATGTTGCACCGCCATGTTTCTATAGTAGCCCAGAATGGACAAACTAAACACTGGCTCTAGAGAGGGCCTTTCACGTTTTTCGCGAGTTCCACCTCCTCCACGAACGCCGCTATGTTGCACCATCATGGAGGGGAATTCAGTTGGTTGCAATCTGCAACTTCACTGCTAGTGGCCGCTAAATTCTACACACTTCACCTTTATTGTTCAATCAGTGCTTTGTGTTGTCCTTATGTTAAAATAAAATGCACCTGAGTGTAGGAATAATAACTTTAAAAATACTCAAAAAAGTTTAAAAGTTCTCAAAGCTGTTGTCCTTCACAGTTTTTTTTGTTCCATCTGTACCTTAGCTTGCCATCTTGTTGTTGTTTTGAGGTGAGCACCCCCGGCTTTCCCATCCTATCAGTTCTGATTATTCCTCTTTGTTACTTCTTAAAAATCCCCCCAAAAAACCCAAACCTTGAAAAACTTCACTCCATATCACACATGGTATGATGTCAGATGAAGGTAAGCCGCTTATAACTATTTCTCGTTTCTGTGCTTTGAAATTATGTGACACAGTTACACAGGGAAAAATAACCCATTCAATTCATTACAATGTTTCTCCTCTAGATAGCCTTTCTATGAATAGCTTGCTGAGGCACATAGTAAATATGAGAAAATCTGATTATGCATTGAAACACTTCATCGTTCCTGAAATTATCATGGTTCAAGGGTTGTCCAGCTTCAGCATTCTAAGATCTAGATCTAAACGGAAACGGAAATAAGACTGTAGAGGCATGCTCTGTCTTTAAACTAGGCTATTGTGGGTTTATTTATTTATTTATTTATTTATTTATTTATTTATTTATTTATTTATTTATTTAAATTATTATTATTATCTGTATGTGTTCTAGTGGAGCTATCACAGATTCTGCCTGAGAAACCGAGCTTTGTGGCTAGTGACAACCAGGACGTCTACATCCCACCTGAGCTCTGCGGTCTCATTCAGGATCCATGCACAGAGCCCAGGGAAAGGTGAGCAGCGTTCACGCCCTCAACAAAAGGTCTCCCAGTTTATGTTTGTCGCTGTTTCGGACTCCCCAAGTGTTGCCGATTACTCAAATTTCCATCCTTTCTCTATCACACTTTATCAGAATCAGAATGAATTTATTCCGCTGGGTACGTTTACATATACGAGGAAGTTGTCATGGTGAGTATTGGTGCGTTTCAACAGATAGATAGCACATACAAAAGCAGTCTGAAAAAATGAAAAAACAAAAACAAAATAATAATAAAATCAACTAGAATTAAAATGTAAAGTAAAAACTAAAATTGCCAAATATACACAAATAGCCAAAAAATACAGGGCGCACCATTCGCCGAATCTATCTTGTTACTATAATCATAGATCATGGAAGCAGCATCAGTTGGTTTGTATTTAGACTTGTAACCAAATTACATTATGTCAAATATGAGCCCCAAAAAATCTGTTAATTTCAACAAACTATACATAATGAAGTAAAACACAGAAGGGTCATTTGACTATAAGTTGGTAAATGCTGTTGCATGGCTACAGAGCACTTTACATATTTGCATATTATACAGAGCCAATGAGCTTAGGCTTAGGGTTCATGTTTGATTAATGTCTGAAGTGTACAGGTACAGGGTTGCGTAGCACTTGGGCCGGAGCACTCGGCCGCTGAATTCATGAAAGGACAGATCTTTCCCCGTCACTTAAAAAGACCCTCCGATTTTTTACTTACAAGATGTCATTTTGAAAGGGAGTTTCCCACTCTCTCTCTCTAAAAGCAAATCTTTAAATGTAACTGATGACTTGCTAGGGAGTCATTTACACAAAGCAGTTTGTATGCACCGGGAAAATTCCACAGCTTTATGACATTATTTTAAATCTGTGTCTGTCTGTTTAAATACTGGCAACAGTCAGTGCATTGTTATGATGATGCTCATTTGATTTGACAGACCGGTCTCGCACTCTCACTTTCAACTTGACTTATTCATTTAGTTGTATTTATTTTGATTAAATATGCAAAATAAAAATAAATTTCAACAAAAGCAGAGAAAGCAGAGGAAGCCAGGGGGCTTCTACAGCCTTCAATTCAAAGCCTTCAGCCTTCAAAGATAAAACAAAATACTTGAAATATAATTAAGGAAAAGAAAATAAAAAATACGATGGTCAGGAATACAAAACGTTGAGTCTGTCACGAAAAGATTTAATGAATGAAAATTTAATAATTTCACATGTTAAATCAAATAGGAAGACATATCTTATTTTATTATTTAACAATGAGCTACTTTTTGGCTTGATACTTGTGCTTGTCACATTTGGAGAGAGAAAAACAACAACTGATGATTTTACTTTCCGTTCTGAAAAACATTACACACTTTTACACATAACAGCAGATTATATGCACAGTTGCTGAATGGAGCGGACCAAAGCGTTGAGTAAATCGATACTCAACCAAGTTTCTCAATAATCCTCTTGGAAGGTCAGGGTCTCACATGCTGTTGTTTTCCACGGCACCTGGGGCGTGGCCAAACTCTATCACACACAAATGAGCCGAAGATTCTGTAGCACGTTTTGGTGTTCTAAAGCGGGATTGACTTCCCTTGTGTACGCTGGGTGAGGCAGTAATTCTTTGGACAGAAATGCTGCAGATTGTTGCTGCACCCAAGCCAATTACTGGTCAGCAAAAGTACACAAGAGAACACAGTCATTGTGTCGCTAATGTGATTATAATTTTCGAATGACCCTTGACCAAAATGTGTGCACTTGGCTGCAACGTTCAAGTTATAATGCATTGGGGGAAAAAAACTTTTGAAGTGACAGAACAAATCTGTATTCTGTGTCTTTGTTGGGTTCCTAAAGGGGTCAAAGCTGTAGTCCTTATGAGATTCCGCAAGTGACACCGAAACCAGTACAGTCCCCCGCAAAGGTAGGATTGCTTCACAAAAATCATCAAAATAGCAAATAAGATAATGACCCATGTTTAGAAAACATTCTAAACGTATCCTCATTTTTGCCCTCTCCTTTTTTTCGCTGAAGCAAAGATGGAATCCCTTCAACAGCGAGCGCCCACCGGCCCACGCCCCCAAAGGAGAGAGAGGCCAGGTGGGGCTCGAACCCATGGAAGCAGAACACGCACCTAGTGAGGGTGAGTTTTCAGCGGCAAAAAATTAAAATTCAAGCTTATTCATTGAGTGCAACAGTGTCTGTCTTACCTTTCGTTTGACCTGAACTGTGTGTTCCTGTGTGTGTTGTGTTGTGACGGGAGCGGACAACGTGACAGAGCGTTTTCGGTACGAACCAAGTGTAAGTGTGATTATTACACCGGCCCCATTGGAATGTAGGTGTTCGGGACGGGTACCCTTGCTGCTTCAGCTGCTGCTGGCTTGCATGCTGACGAAATGCTGGCATGAACGGTTACCGCATGGCAGTTTCAAGCATTTAACGTTTTCATTTCTAACCAATGTACAACCAACATTGTAACTTTTTGCCAAACAACAATGTTTGGGATATCAGTGTTACTCAAGGTTACTACCACGGTTCTGCCTCAGTATTGTTGTCTGTGTTTCAGAGTGAGTCTGTTTTCATGCGTTAACTCGATAATGAGCCAATGAGCAGGGACCATTGAGGAGATTTTCCCAGGGGCTCCTGTCAAAATGAAGGGATATGAAAATACAGCAGGCTGCCAGGGGATTAAGCAGACGGACATTCCAAGGCCTTAATCTTTGCTGCATGACTTGTGTCTGCTGAAGATATTTCTCAGAAGATGTGAAAAAGTCTTGTTTTTTTTCAGCAGAGAAATGATGGTAGCAAATAATACCAGGTCACCAAAGCAGATAAAATAACATTTTAGTTACCTGGTATTGATCATCATAGAAAAAAAAATTGTATTGAGATGAAAATGACCATCTACAATACGTCTTTATTCACACTCATATAATTATTTTTATTGAAAATCCCAAAGTGCCACAGGGGAAAATGAATTAAGAGATCACCTATATCGCCAAAAATTGAAGTTACAATTTATTTTTCTACATTTATAAATAAAGATGCTACACACAAATGTAAGATGCAGGCTTGTGCATGTAGGCTGCTGATGTTATCTACTACAAGGGTTCCCAAACTTTTTTATAGCAAGGCCACCGTGCCAAATTAGGCTCTGGCTGAAGCCAATAAATAAATAGTAAAATATATAATATACAGTATATATAATTTTGCTGCAGACCCCCTGCAATTGGCAATGGGAACCCCTGACCTACCACACACATACTGTAACATCTTACACCATTTCCATGTAGTGCAGACACTGCAAAGCAACCACTGTCATGCCTGCAACCAGAATGACAGGCTGCAAACAGTGCGTATCGCTCTGCTGGAGACAAACCAGTAAAGACATGCCGTGGCTGTGCAGGCGCTTTACACAATCAACACAGAACCAGGAAACACATCATAACAGACAAGTCAGCACAAGCTACAGTACATCTGACCACCAAACAACCCACCATAATTTTTATTTGAAATACAATAGACCTTCAAGGGATCACATTTCATCAAATATGCTTCAGAATGTAGACAAGAATATGTAGACATTCTTTCTACATATTAATAACTCTTTTTGGCCATGTGCTGGGGCCAGCCCAGTTCCTCCCAGGTTGTAGGAGCAGTTAGCCTGTACGATCAATCGCCTCAGTTCTCATGGGGAGAATGGAGCTGAAATAATATCTAATATATGTGTTTAGAAAAGTAATGTTAAAGGTTCATCAAATTTGCTTTTTCTCTTTCATTTTCCTTTTTCTTCGTTTCAGAGCCTTCGCCCTCATTTGACTTTAGTGTGTCTCATGCTGACTCAAAAGCGGAACGACGCGGAGAAAGTGAATCCATACCCTTGCCTGTGCCAATAAAGACAATAGTAGTTGATACATCTCAGGACTCTCTGATAGATGCGGAAGATTCGCCAGGTAGACAGACTAATTCGGCAGCGCCGAGGGGCATCCTCAAGCACATGTCAAACTCCAGCTCCACAGACTCCCTTTCATCTCACCTTGCCCTCCAGGAAGCAACAGGCCCGGACTCTCCGGCCGAGACCGACAACACCAAAGATTCACTGGACTGGCTAGACAGGAAGCAGGTAAGGTTCAGCTCCGCAGTTGGCCACAGCGGTGAGCAATGGCACGACGGGAAAGAGCTGGGAGAGCACGGTGTACTGGACGTGGATTCTGTCAATTCCACTGAAGAGGAGAACAACAATGACTTTGTAAAAATGAGAGACATTGTTGTGGGCCTGCGTGAGCCTAAATCGAGAGACCTGGATATAGGTGAAAGTGATTTAAGCTGTGAAAGTGGCATAAAAGACCAAAAGCAAGATGATGGCCCACACCAAAGCCCTGGTGGTAAGAATCGAGCTAGTCAGTCAAGTAATCAAACTATATAGCAAGTAACCAATCACTTTATATTAAGCATGAATTAAGAAAATCTGCACTCAACTGTACTAATCTGCCATGTTTTCCAAAAAATCGATATATATATATATTACATTCAACCACTTATTTATGCATGTTCTTTGCATGGTCAATGTAAATTACCTGCTTTTATGTGAAGATGGATGAAGGGCAAGGAAAGAAGGGACAGCTTCTTCTTGCAGCATTGGGGCATACTGCACATTACTTAAAATTTTCTGGGTGGGCTGAAATTTGTGGCTTTTGCTTCCGTTTCTTGCTGGAAGCCGTACGAAGCTTTAAAAAAGGATAATGCAGTCAAGAAAATAGCATTATTTGAGGCATGTTAGATTATGTAAATAAATATTTTGGTAGCAGAATTTTTAAATTTAATTCAGACATATCATTCTAATGCAGATTTAGTGGCTTTATTTATTCAGTGGGTTAGGGTAAGTCATATTTTTGGTAATAGAAATCCAACATGAATAACGTTTTATTAACTTTTCAATAAGTAATGACTTTAGTAATAAAAAGTCTATTAAATTCTAAGACCTGTTCGCTTCTTTTACAGATCTATGTCGGCACGATCACGATGAGCTCCTTAGCCTTCAAGGGTCCAAGCTTCTTTCAGCTCAGCAAGAATCAGGTAAGCGCCCTCGTCTGGAGACAGGTGATGAAGAGGATGGCCAGTCAAAGGCTAAAGGAATCAAAGGCATTGTGGGCCATGGAGACACCACCATGCCACAAGCATGTCTTCCTGAGCAAAACAGGAACAAACATGACATTTCGGTTGAGGCTGCTTCAGATACCAAGCCATTGATGAATTACAGCTCAAAGAAGACATCCCATGGTGTTTCCCCTATGTCCAAGGAAAGGCTGCTTGGAATATTCAGAAGAAGTGAGGCAAAGAAGAAAAGCGCTGAATTAGTGGGTTCACACAAGGAAGAGGAGAAGCGCCCAACGGAGGAAGAATTGGACGACAATGCCATAAAACTCCAAAACTCTGAATCTGCTGACAATATTTCAAGGGACAATGAAATCAACTTTACTGCAGTCAAACAAGAAACAAAAACCCCCACACCGACAGAGGTCAGAACACTGCAGCTCACAGCTTTACAGAACACTCCTTTTAAAGACCTCATGACTTCATTAAGTTCAGGATCAGATTACCAACAGGAGCCAATAGAAAGCAAAGACAGAGTTGCAAAATGTCCTAAGAAATTATCCAACCTAAAAGCATTCTGGGAGAAAGAAAACAATGCTCCGAAAGTAATCTTTACCAGAGACCAAGCAATGAATGAAAACACCACCCGGGCAGAAACAGAAGACTCACACAATGGTCAGTCGGAGCTAAGTGTGGAGAGTAGAACTACCCCTCATATGGAATGGACGGAGCACAATGAAGCCGAGGAAAACGAAGCGCGGTCGAATGACAAGGACTTTCGAAAGATTGACGGACACCTCTTGTTGGATTTACCCAAACAAGATGGTACATACAGAGCGAGTCCAATCCTCATCCGTGAAGAGACAGATGACTCAGTAACAGATTTACCATCACAAGACAGTGTCGCTATGTCCTTACACACCTCTCTGTCCCGCGACAATGACCTGCAACAGGAGGGTAGCCTGATTCCACTTCCAGCACAGTCCGGCCCAGACGAGAACCAGCCTATGAAAATAAGCAACCTAACGAGTTTTTGGGAAAAAGAGTACACAGGTCTAAGGATAATTGTTGGAAAAAAACCTTTAAGTATCAAGGAGGAGGTGGCCCAAAGCTCTGACAACAAAACAAAGTCTGGTGCATCAAACATTAAATCCTTGCCTGTAAAGGGTTTCGTCAGTAAGAGTTCAGGCAATTCACAGTCAAAGAGTGATGCCACTATCGCGACTGCAGAGCAACCAGAGCAAAACCAATTTGACAGCGAAAGTGAGGTCTTATTCCCTCAAGAGAGATCACTCAGTACTTATAGATCCCAATCTCCAAGATCAAGAGACTCATCCGATGATGAACTCAGGAGGAGCCCGTCCAAGACATGCCACCCCAAGGTCTTACCGAGAGAATCTTCGAGTCCAAAGGGTTCTCCCTTGAAAACCTTTCTGATTGACATTGCCCCGAAGACTGAGGATCCCAGAGGCGAGTCTGTGAGGCCAACACCGGCACCCAGGCAGAGAAAAAGTCCTGTGCATGAAGCAAAACAATCAGGATGGATAGACATCACAAATAGCACCGAAATTATCTCCTGTACTCCAGCGCTAACCTTTGAGGATCTTGAGCAAGCGACGACAACCAAGCCACAACAAAGCAACCAAAACACTCCCATTGTTCCACAATACAGAAAAGCTTCAGAATCTGAACCAAAACTAGGCGATTCATCAAAGATGTTGGGAACCCATCTCGCTAGATCTTTTGTTCCTCAAGATTATCAGTACTATCTGGGAGCGCCCGAGAAGGCACACCTTCCTGCATTTAACCAAGGGGAATCTGCCGGAGAGTCAAACGTCAATTTTTCAGCCCCTGCGACCCCTGTATCAACAACCCAAGCCGGGTCTCAATCTTGGGCAAGTTCAGGCAGTGAGCTTTTGAATTCTCTCTTCTCCCACGTTCCTTCTAGATTTAACATAGAAATGGAACTCTGGTTTATGGTTTACTTAGTGATGCCAAATCATGTCAACCGTATCGATGGGATCATCAAGGAAAGCAGTTTTTGAATCACTACAGTTTCTGAGCTAACACACTAACAACGGGTTGAGTGTAATTGGACACTTAAGGCTTCACTTTTCAGTTCTGGTGTGTTTTTTTGTTAATTATGGTAGTTCATTCTTTGCCTTTCCTGCTTGCTGCATTGCTGTGTGTATAGCCCCTTTTACACAGCCTATCCACAAGCCGGCCTTTATTCCGCAACGCTGCTCTGTATAAAAAGTACAGAGACGGAATGGGGGGCAGAGTTAACCCGCCTCTGTACTGGCAGCGGAGTTAGTGACAGAGGCGAACACTGTCTGTGTAAAAGTTACAGCCGGCAAGCCGGGACAGAGGAGTGACCTTCTGGTGACCAAAATTCTGATTCGAATTTATATGCTTTATAATTATTATTATTATTATTATATATTTTTAAATAATATTTTTTT